>CM068373.1:364797075-364877075 GCA_034769895.1 Magicicada septendecula | reverse complement strand
AAACATCCAAAAAATGTCACTTATTGTAATCAATAATTCGGTTTGTTATCACATTTTTGCTTTCGTAAAACTTTTGTCTGAGAATATCTGGGGTGACTGTATTGCATTCACAAAACGAATTACTCTGTCTGCGACTCTTTGTCCCTCTGGTCATAGTGTTTACAAGTTCTGAAGGACGAAGTAGAAGGGGGTGCAGTCGGCCATTTACCCGCTCAACTTTCACTTTCGAGCAATAAACTCATGTTCGACCCTTCAGTATAGCTACAGCTTTTACATTGTGAAGTTTACGTTATTGCAGTGAAATTATGGCTAGTGTGGAGAATAAACGTAAAGATTTAAATCTTAAAGAAAAACTTTCAATCATAGAACGCTATGACAAATTGCCTAAAATGAGTCAACGCAGTGCGGCAGTGCAGTTACAGATTTCACAACCTCTTCTGTGCAAATTGTTAAAAAATCGGACAGTATTGTGAGGGCTGGAAAAGAAAACCAAAACTTGAATTGTAAGAGGTTTCGTGGTGGAAAAGACAATGAGGTTGAATCAGCTCTAAAACTTTGGTTCACTAATGTTCGTGAACAAGATGCTCGTGTTGATGGACCTCTGATGAGACAAAAAGCAGAACTTGCTAAGAAAATGGGAAAGGATGATTTTGTAGCAACACAAGGATGGTTTCATCGTTGGAAGAAACGAGAGAACATTGTGTACAAACGAATGCATGGTGAACAGAAGGATGCTGATTTCTCTGGTGCTGAAAGATGGATAGAAGAGGAGTGGCCAAAAATTATATCCACATACTCTCCGGATTGTGTGTTTAATGCAGACAAGACCGGACTGTATTATCACGCCTTGCCTGAGCATACTTATTTGTTCAAGAATGAAAGTGCTAAATGGTGTAAGACATCCAAGGGACTGTTAACTGTCTTGTGCTGCGTAAATATGAATGGTGACAAAGAAAGGCTTCTGGTAATTGGCAAAAGCAAGAACCCACAATGTTTAAAGGTGTGAAGAAATTTCCAGTAGACTATCATTCAAACTCTAATGCATGGATATGCATATATCCATTAATATTCAAATAATGGCTATTAAAATGGGATAGTAGGTTAAACAGGAAGATCTTCTTGCTGATTGATAATTGTACAGCACACAATGTAAACTGTGAGTTAAAGAACATCAATCTTGTGTTCTTACCTGCCAACACAACTTCATTGATACAACCATGCGACCAGGGGATCATTCGAACCCTAAAGGGATATTATCGCCATGAGATGTGCACAAGAATCCTAGAAAACATGGAGAATACAAAAGAACTGAGTGCAAATGACCTTGCAAAACAAACCAATGTTCTTGAGGCCCTGCATCTCCTGGCCATGTCATGGAATAATGTCTCAGGAAGTACGATTCGGAACTGCTTCAAGCATGGAGGATTTTCAAAACAGGCCCCAGAATCTGAAGATACAGCAGACATTCGTCCATTAGACATGACTGTAGACAAATTTCAAGAATGGATGGAGATCAACGAAGACATAATTGTTGCTGCTAGACCGACAGAAGACGACGTGTGTGAAGCTGCCACATCCTCAGACTCACAAGTGGGAGAAGAAGAGGCTGAAGCAGAAGATGATGCTACTGAACCTCCTCAAACTCCAACAAACGCTGAAATGAGAGAGGCATTAAAAGTGTTACGATGCGGTGTCCAGCACAGGTCAGCAGATTTTCAGAAACATTATGAGTATGAACGCTTTATTAATGATCTATTGAGAGAAAACCAGAGGCAAACAACAATAAGACTTTTTTAATTGATGCCGATACACTTGGCCTACATGTAAGTTTTTGTTGTACTGTACTACGTTTCATTATACTGTATGTAGTGTACTAGCAAGTGAATAAACAACTTTCCAAAGTTCTACTTGGTTCTTTCATTCATTCTTATCAATCGGTAAATGTTATCAGGCCAGCTATGTCCTAAAGTGATCACAATAAGCGGCGTGCACTGTAGTATTTTTTGCACTGAATTCAAAAATGCCAACCATTTTTCTCTATCACGTAAGGATTTCGTGTGACAGCTAGGTAAATATTTTACATTAATAACATTTACAGTAAAGAAATTAATCAATGTTCAACGTACATAAAAGGTGTTAGTTGAAGATTTCCTGGAGTACTTTGCATCAGGAACATCCCTTTTGAGAGTCCAGCAGCAATCTGCTAACATATTTGAGCTCCACTTCCCCTGATACCTTTTTTCCATGCTTGAAATGTCTTGATGAAAGCGTTCACCGTGTTCATCGCTTATGGCTCACAGGTTTTCCGGAAAGAAATCCAAGTGAGAGTGAAGAAAGTGGATCTTGAGAGACATATTGCACCCTAAATGTTCATATGCTTTCAGCAGCTGATTTACTAGATCCCTGTAGTTGTCAGACTTGTTGTTGCCTAAAAATTGTGTCACTACATTCTTGAAAGAAATCCATGCACATTTTTCTAAGTCATTCAACCGTCCTTCAAAATTTTCATCTTTTATTAGTTCTCTTATTTGTGGTCCTACGAAAATTTCTTCTTTAATTTTTCCATCACTCATTCTGGGGAACTTTTCCTTCAAATACATAAAACCTCTTCCATTTCTGTCCATTGCCTTCACGAAATTTTTCATCAAACCTAATTTGATATGAAGAGGTGGAAGATAGATCTTTTTGGGATCAACTAAATGAGTATTCATAACATTTTTTCACCAGGTGTGAGAGATTTACGTGAAGCCCATATCTTCTTTTTGAAATGACTTTTGCGATCTCTGCTGTCCCACTCACATAAAAAGCTTCAAAATTTGGTGTATCCAGTCTGTAAACCTAGCAGCATAGCGATCACCTTAAGGTCTCCACATATGTGCCAATTGAATTTTTCATACATCATCTTGTCTAGAAAATCTTCATATTTTCATAAGTTTCTTTCATATTAATAGCATGTGCTAGTGGAACTGATCGAAATTTGTTTCCATTGTGAAGAAGGACAGCTTTTAGGTTAGCTTTAGATGAATAAATAAACAAACACCATTCCTCTGGGTTATGAGAATGTCCTAGAGTATCCATCACTGATAAAATATCATTACAGTACACAAAATCCCCTTCTTGAGAAAAAAAGTTCTTGAAATCCACTTGACGATTTTGAAAGTAGAATACCTTAGTTCCACGATCAAGAAGGTTCCACCCTTTTAGTCATGATCCCAAAAGTTCTGCCTGATTTTTGGATAAATGTAAATCAAGCACAAAATCATTTAGGTCTCCTTGTGTCAATAAATGAGGCTCGTTAGAAACTTCAAAACTTGGATCATGTCGATCAGAGTGATCTTCATTCTGATCCTCTTCAGAGCTTGGATTTTCATTTATATCGATTGATACCAGGTGATTTGATATTGGGAGATCATCACTGTGAAGAACAGGTCGAATCGCTGAAGGTAAATTGGGATATTTCAAAGTGTGTTTCGACTTACTTGTTATTCCCGTTGTATTTGTTAAACAAAAATAACAGTCGGAAGAATGATCTTTTGGCTCTCTACACACCATGGGAACTGCAAATGGCATATGGCGAGAGCCATTTGCCCACCCTGTTAAAAGCCTTGAACAAGTAACACAACAAATATGGGGGGCCCAACTCTTGTCCTGATCTCCTACCTTGCACCCAACATAAAGTTGATAGCACTTTTTTATTAAAGGGGTAAAGTTCCGCCTTTGAAGTTTAAAAGTCAACTCACCACATACATAACAAAATGTGTCCGGATGGTTTAGGCACTTGCGCAGCATTTTTGAGTTTTCACACAAATAAAAGCTACTAATTACAGAACAATAACACAGTGTTTAAGATAAGATAAACAATATGAGTTGTTTATAAAAGAATACAAGTGCATGCCTCTGTATGTTCGTAAACTAAGCACAACATAACCTCCAAGCACACTTCTGCACAAATGTTCACCACAGCCACACATATTACATCACAGCCAGAATCAACGAATACCAAACGTTTAAAAAACAATCTACCAGAGTGCAGCATGTATAACTTCGCAACTAACATTGTATATCAGCAATACTGAGGCAGCGAAAGTTGAAAACGTACATATACGTGATTACTGAATTTGGTCCATCAGAGAAAAAACATATATACGAGGTGTGGCAGAAAAGTAATGAGACTGGGAACACTGCAAGCGATCTGGCAACGCTGCGCTGTTGTCCTTGACAGAGCACGTGTATCAGCCCCCTCCCATCTCTCAGTGCAAGTTTCAACTCCTTCCGTTAACTACGTGATTGTTGTGACTGCTATTAGTGAAGTTGTGTTTTGGTTGTGCGTCACGCAAAATGGAACAGCGTAATTTGGAGCAATGTTGTGTCATTAAATTTTGTGTTAAGCTTGGAGAATCGGCAAGTGTGACGTTTGAAAAGTTAAAACAAGCGTATGGGGAACATTCTTTATCCCGAGCTCAAGTTTTTCGCTGGCATAAATCATTTTTGGAAGGCAGAGAACACGTTGAAGATAAACACCGCTCAGGGAGGCCTTCAACTTCTAAAACCGACGAAAACATCGAACGTGTGAACACTCTTGTGAGATCAGACCGTCGATTAACATTAAGAATGTTGAGTGAAGAATTAAATTTGAACAATTTACCGTTCATCAAATTTTGACTGAACATTTGCACACGCGAAAGGTCTGTGCCAAAATGGTGCCGACAAACCTCACAATTGAGCAGAAGGACAATCGAAAAAACAAGTGTCTTGATCTTCTTGACAGAATCACCAATGAGCAAGATTTCTTTAGTCGTGTAATCACAGGTGATGAATCATGGATTTTTCAATACGATACTGAGACCAAGAGGCAAAGTGAGGAGTGGCACACTGCGAGTTCTCCTCGACCAAAGAAAGCTCGAATGAGCAAATCGAAGATCAAATCAATGCTGATTTGTTTTTTTGACAGAAGGGGAATCGTCCACAAAGAATTTGTTCCTCCAGGACAAACTGTCAACCAAGTTTTTTATAAAGACGTCCTTGAAAGGCTCAGAAAAAGGGTCAGTCGCGTGAGACCGGACATTGCAGACAAATGGATGCTCCATCATGACAACGCCCCATGTCACACTGCCCTCTCCGTCACAGAATTTTTGACCTCAAAAGGCATTCCTGTGGTTCCCCAGCCCCCCTATTCACCTGACCTCAGTCCCTGTGACTTTTTCCTATTTCCTAAACTGAAAAATGTCCTCAAAGGACGGCATTTAGGGACTTTAGAAAACATCCAAAAGAGTGTAACAGACATGCTACAGACCATACCGGTTGAAGACTTCCAGCGCTGCTACCAACAGTGGGAACGTCTCCATCGGTGTGTAGCTGCCCAAGGGAACTACTTTGAAGGGGATAAGATTGATGTTTGAAAAAAATAAAAACTTTGGTAAGTAAAAAATCAGTCTCATTACTTTTCTGCCACACCTCGTATACGTGATTACTGATCAAAGGGTTAACCGAAGTCTATATGTCACATGTAGCTTTTGTTTTCATTTCCTCAAATAAATAAACAATACGTGCTCCAAGTCAATACTGTAGGTATATTTATTGCAAAATAATACAATATCCAACGTAGAAAATTGAAAAAAAAACTGTAATTCTTATATCTATAAAACTATACGTGATAGCAAAATTTTGATAGCAAAACTGGATTCCTCGTATGAAAATACATAAGAATCACATAAAATTTTGTCTGCGACAAAACGTGTTGACCAGTGTTATCAATGAACAGTAAAAATAATTTTACATCCCTAAGGCCAGGACTTTTTCAACCCACTCTGAAAGGGGTGAAAATCAGTTTTCCGCATTTTCACATATTTCCCATCATTTTTCCATTAAATGTTAAAAATAAAAATTTCAGCTGATAAAATTCTGCGTATTTGGATTTCTTTCTTTATTTTTGTACGACCAAAATTTGTCGAGTTATGAAGATTTAAAGGTGTCATATTTTTAGTACATTTGCTCGACCGAAAAATTTGGGCATAGTTTTTTTGAAATTTTCAGTGATTTCTTGAGTTCTTTCAAAAAGTGTTTTAGATAAAAGTTGTAGCTTATACTCTACAAAATGAGCCATTAACAATGTTAATATGTTTATTAGTTAATTAATAAATTAAATTTACTCCATTAATTGGTTTTTGTTCCAAACAAATTTTATATTTTAGTATGCTCAATATATACTTTAAACAGTATTAATTAATTAATACTTTTTAGAATTATTTACAATGATTGAAAATGTTTTTAAAATAGTGTTACAAATTATATAACAAATACATTAATACAGATAAAGTAAGGTAAACATTGCCTTTAATTTATAAATTAATTGTCAATACATTTTACTAAGAAAATACATCGGCCAAGAAAGAACAACATATATTTTTAACAAAACATATTGAATTATAGATGGTAAATACTGTAACAAGACATATGAGCCCAATATTTCAGTAACCAAAATATTAACACATGTCATAATAATTGAGTCAACGAGACACACAAAGTGTTTAATCTAAAATGCCAAGAATGAAACTACATGAGCAACTCATCAATAGGAATAAACTCACCACACAGGAGTTGATAAAAAGTAATGGTAAATAACAATAACATTATAAGAAGAAAGAAGATACAGCAAATAGTGAGAGTACCACAGGAACCAATAACCCAATAGTTTCGGTCAGTAAGGAACCAATGAAAACAAGGAAGAAACATACTATGAGAAAGACACATAACAACCATGGCATAAAATATAGATTCCAAGAGCCAGTCAACTATAGATTAACATCTTACCCATATATATAATAACTGAAGAACTTACAGAGTGAAAATATAGACAATAACTGACTGACTTAGATGACCCATATACAACTAATAATATTGTAAATGAGTAGGACATCCTATATTAGACAAAGAGTGGAAGTAACAATAATGTTAACATAAAAGAAGCTGTAAATAAAAGCATAACGGCATGTTATGCACAGCATCAATGTAATATAAAGGAGAATTAGAATTGTCTCATAATTATAATAATTGTTAGTCAAGTAATCAAAAAATCATGTAAGATAGAAAAAGGAAATAAATAATGAATTACCAGTTGTCATTAATAAAACTAAGACTTGAAAAAACAAGGTTAAAAGATGTAAATTTGTATCAACTCAATACACCCATTGTTGCTACAAATAATAAAACCACATAACCTAAATACAGGTACTGCACTAGTACAAGCTGTGCTACCGAGACGCCTGAAGAGCGGGGGGGGTCTACTGAGTGATAACGCGTGCTTGTGTTGGTGCAGTGTTACTGGTTCTGTAAACATTGTTCAGTAAGCTATATGCAATTAGAAATACCGTGCGAGAGACAGTGTTAAACGTATTTTAAATGTGTAGTAGTACCGTGATACATGCAGTGGAATGGCAAACGTCACCACATTCCTTGTTGGGTTGCAAAGCTTAACACATGATAGTACTTTCCACCTAATTTCATATTTAACAGTAGGTAAAACATACCAAAACTAAAATATTTTGTACCCCAAATCAAGTAAAAGTAATAAGGTTTCTACCAATACCAATATAATATACCAAGAGCAATCTTTATATAAGAATTCAAGTAAAGAAAGTGAACAAAACCAGCCAAAATGAGATTCACTATGTGAAACATAGACAAAACCACTTTGTAATGTTAGATAGGAATAACAGAAGGATACCTATGTAATAAGTAAGATGTAAAATCACTATTATAATAGCATAAAAGAATTATAAGCAGGAACATAATGTGTAATAAGAATAATTAAGCACACCTGTCATATGACACCAGATGTAATTACAGTGAAACTTCGATTAACCGTCACTCTTTTAACCGTCAGTTTCTGTAACCGTCACTCTTTTAACCATCAGTTTCTGTTAACTGTCAGTCCGTACTCTATGTACAGTAACCAGATTGCCGCAAAAAACCATCCTCGCTTTACTGCTAAGTGGCGGAGGCGCCGGAGTGGCGCATTATTGTTCTATTGATGAGTCACATTCTTGGCCCGCCTATTAATAGGCTATAATTATATTTATATTTAATAGCTATCGCACACGTGGTCAGTTTCAGTTGTGGCTGAGACGCTGTTGTGCTCGGTGCTGTACATTATTTGTTGCGTAGTGGTTTAATTGTTTCTGCATACGATAGTGACATTCACACCAGTAAGTTTTGTTGTTAAGGTTTCTTTTCTTTTTTGTTTTTGTGCAACAGCTAAAGAACGGCTGAAAAGCATAAACGGGTTGTGTTAGATCTCAACCAGACAATTGAGATTATTAAACGTTTGAACAAAGGTGAAACTCCCACTAGTATTGCTCTCATTTACAGCGTTGGAAGAACCACAGTGAATGACATTAAACGCGACGCTGAAAAAATAGAACAACATGTTTCAAAAATGCAAAACATTGATGGAGAGCCTAAGACTCGTAAAACCATGAAATCAGCAAAATATGACCAACATGACACTGTTATGTATCAATGGTTGATACAAGCACGGAGTCAAGGAATCCCACTTTCAGGCCCCGTAATAATGGCCAAGGCGATTGAAATTAACAAAAAAGTTGACGAAGATCCTAATTTTAAAGCAAGCATAGGATGGCTCGATAAGTTTAAGTGTCCCCATGGCATTAGAAACTAGACATTAGTGGTGAAAAACTTAGTGCAAATAGCGCAGTTATTGCCAAGTACAGAGAACAATTTAAAGAGAAAGTGGCCAAATTAAACCTCGTTAGGGAACAAGTATACAATTGCGATGAAACCGGACTCAATTGGAAAGCTTTACCACAAAAGACATTAGCATCACTTTCGGAGACATCAGCCCCAGGTTTTAAAGTCCAAAAAGATCGGATCACTTTAATGGTTTGTGCAAATGCCACCGGCAATCACAGGTTACCCCTGCTTGTGATTGGAAAAGCAAAAACACCTCGTGCATTCAAAAATTTTAATTTGAACGCATTGCCTGCTACCTATTACGCTCAAAAGAGTGCTTGGATACCTCAAGATATTTTTTCCGATTGGTTCCACAAAGTGTTTGTGCCACAAGTTAGAGCTCATTTAGCTGAAATGCAGTTACCACAGGAAGCACTGCTGCTAATGGACAATGCTCCAGCACATCCCACTTGCGAAATTAAAAGTGATGATGGCAAAATAACATGCCTCTTCCTTCCGGCAAACACAACACCACTAATCCAGCTTATGGACCAGGGCATAATAGAAAACATGAAACATCGTTATAGGAAAGCTTTTATTGGAAGTTTGATTTCATCTGATGATGAAATGTCTGTAAAAGAGTTTTGGAAAACGTACAACATAAAAGATGCAATTTTAAATGTTGCTGCTGCATGGGATGATCTTCAAGTGTCAAATCTTAAAAATGGTTACAATAAACTCTAGCCTGAAGCTAATGATGGCTAACCTAAGGAAACTGGGAATGTTAGTGTTGACAAAATTGTGCAACTGTGCAATAATGTACCGAATGCTGAAGACATAACGCCAGCAGAAGTAACAGAGTGGTTGGGATGTGACAAATTGGACGGCGGCTTTGACATTTTGAATGACAATGAAATTGTTTCCAGTGTGATTGACAACGAAGAAGAAGAAATTGACAAAGACGAGTGTTATATTTTGAATGAAAAAACTACGTTAAGCCATACAGAAGCAGAAACAATGTTATCAAAATGCAATGAGTGGTTTGAGGGGCAAGAAGAGGCAAACGCAACACATACATCTCCTACATAAAGTACGGAACATTGGCGCTCAGAAAGCACGAGCCTTGAAGAAAGAAAAGAAAATGACAGACTATTCTAAAATTTGAATATGTATGTACGTCTAGAGCGTAAGTTCATGTAACAATATGTACAGTACATATGTTGTACTACATATACTGTATTTAATGTAAATTGTATAGTGTTTGTTTCTGTAAAGTAAAATACATGTATGTACAGTGTATTTCCAGTTCGTAAACGTGCATTTTTTATCATTCGTTCATATCCAATGGATGGCGGTGGGTTGTTGTTTAAGGTTTTTCTGTTATCCGTCTATTTGATTAACCGTCACGGTCCCGGTCCCAACCCTGACAGTTAATTGAAGTTTCACTGTACTATTATCCAATGCTATACGCTAAGGAACAGACTAGTGTGTTAAAAAACAAAAGACTAACTATCAATATACTACTACTAGTAAACTATTCAAACTAAATAACGGTCTGAAAGGACCCTACATTCCCAAATAAGAGTTAAACCAAAGGTACACTTAATAGTGCCATATAGAGGTCATATTGATGACAAAAATACCAAGGAATAGCAATACATTCCAAACAAACAAAGACCAACAGTAGTTGTAACAACTCAATGTTTACAACTGGGGCAATACAGAAGTTGCCCAGATACCGTTATAATAAGTAATTTGTAAATACAATGAACGAAATGCACATCATGAGTAGACTCTAAATAAAGAGCCAAGTGTTACCAATACAGTGATAAGCTTAGATGTTAAATCTATGCCATAATAAGAAAGTTATTACAATTATAAGAGATTTGTGTCAAATCGAGCAAATGTTTATAATCTCAAACCCAGACTACCCACGCTAAGAACAACAATTAAAATATTGCGCAGAGGGGGTATGTGCATCAAATTAAAGATCGTCAACCAATCAGATCCAAGAAATTAGCCAATTTTACAACGATCACAGGACGGAACGGCAGATTGAAATGCCATTTCGAGACACTTTTTAATCAACTACAGAGGGAAGCAGACGGCTACTCATCACCGCAAGGAAACAACTGTTTACATAATTTGTGCGCGTCACCGTTGTCAACAAAGCAACATAACCTAAATTTGTACCAACATAACTACACTAGTATTGAAGATGTTTTAAGTGTAACAGTGCGTAAATAAGGATTGCTAAGTGTATAATCCATAGCAATTCCGGGATTTAATTTAAAAAATGGGAGTACAGTGATTTTCTCAAAAATAGTTAAGAATTTGAAAAGACAATATAATCGAACCACATTCTAATAATGTGTGTAAATAAAGTACAGTATGTAGATTAAGGTGCATTATTAATATTATTCAATCAACAGTAATAATGACAATCCTCAACTTAATTTGAATATTCTAT
The DNA here is from genome assembly GCA_034769895.1 of Magicicada septendecula. Taxonomy (NCBI): domain Eukaryota; kingdom Metazoa; phylum Arthropoda; class Insecta; order Hemiptera; family Cicadidae; genus Magicicada; species Magicicada septendecula. The sequence continues at coordinate 364,865,917 of CM068373.1, read as the reverse complement.
CATTAAGAATTTTGCAAACAATTAATCATTTATTATGTATAAATACTGAGCGTGATTTAACCACGCCTGATTAAAGTTGTTGTTTACTAAACATGGATCAAACCAACAAGCATTCATAAGCGATTGAGAATTGTCGACTGTCTGAAGCAATTAACGAAAGTTAATGAAAATGCAAATGCTATTTATGTTTTGTAATTTAGGAAGAGTCTACAACTATTACTATTTAAATGTTTATGTCTATTATGAATAAGAAACTAAGGTTGTTAAGCTATATAAATACTTACAACTATACAATTACCTTTTATAGAGTCAAATAATGATTCAGATGTTTCATTCAACAACACTGTTTCAAAATATTATCTTATTGTTCACATTTTAAATGTTTTATCAAGAGTTATTTTAACGTTAACAAACATTCTTTAAATCATTTATTGTCTATTGACTAATAATTTAGTTAACCTAAAATGTTCAAAGCAGGCATGGTTACAATTTTAAATATTAAATATTAAGAGATGATTTAGTTGTAATCGTCTTCAAACTGACTAATAACGGTAGAATAAGAGTTCTAGTAAATAATTTGGTATTCTGCAAGCTAAAAGAACCCACATATGAATTAACTTATTTTAACCAAAAAGCATTTTAACCACACACTGACGTTGTAAATCAGTTTTACCACTCTGAGACAAATTTTATGAAACAAACAACTAATGTTATTTAAATTTGAATTAAAATAGTTAATGATACTTTAGATCATTAAAAAGGAGTGTTAAACAGAATAAATTATCATTTCATACGAGCAAAAGGAGTCAGTTAGTTCATTTCAGTAGACTAGGTTTTCAGAATAGGTGAATGATTCTTATTGGATAGCCCGACATGCTGCGGCAAATTTGAATACGGTAAGTCAATCTACAGATTAGATTGCTACATCGACCCTTCAAGATCGACAAGACTCACCACAAGTAAGTGATCATTCTTACCAAATATTTATGCTTTCAGCGAGGAATCTACATCACCATTTTGCCTAGTCGACAGAAGAATAACAACTTAAAATAAATTAACCGAAGTTTAAAACACTTCGCCAACTAACTTCCAGTGCATTCTTCGGATTTATTTACATTGGATTCAATGAATGATTGAATTGAATTGAATAAATCAATAAAAATACACTAAAAGTTATTAAAAGTTTAAAATAAATACACGGTCCCTATAACCCCATAAACCGTTAAGTTACAATACATACAAATAAATATATTTTGGAATTTATTTGTATTTTACTTAATTTAAATAATTTTAATATCGTGTATTGAAGTGCAAATTGTAGAAGGTGCTAAACTGAGATTCTATGAAAGGAACTTGAATAAAGAGAATTTTGTTATCTTTGGTTTCAAATGTAAGAGATAACATGCACAACCATATTGTTCACATGGGGTCCTGTAAACATACTCAGGAAATGAGTCAACCACTTAAAACATATGTTTCTATATTCAGTGACACACGTAAAACAACTATCACTGCTTTGACATTTTTATTAAAATAAACTGTCCAACAACAACGTACCTTATACACTAACAAAATACACTATAAAAGATACTGAAACAAATATTCAACATTGAATTTTAAACCAACTAACAATATTACACAAACATTACAAAATATTAATACATGACAAAATAACAACCCTAACATTCATGAAATGAAGATAAAAATACTGCAAAAAGAGAATCCACATTATGTACAGTCAAACTGAAAGTTAAGGGCATATGCGCAGAAACCAATTTATGGATGGACAAGTCCACTTTGAAATTGTGAATGGCGGGAGGGTAATGGATGATCAGCTGGTATACAAATGAAGGTAATGCCAACTTGCGTGTGATGTTTTAGTTACCAGTACATTGTTAGTTACTGTATTATGTACTATCTCAGTCTTGCATTTGTTTTAATCTCTATCTCTATGTGTGTGTGTGTGTGTGTGTGTGTGTGTGTGTCTAGTCACACAGCTGGCTTAAAAAAAGAATTATACTACGTTTATTGTTTCCGATGTAAATCAAATAATAATAACAATAATAATCATAATAATATAATAATAATAATAATATTGTAATTGTATTTATCTACGTTTACAAAGAAAAGTGAAATAAATCAATCAATAAATACAATTGGAACAGTACACGTATCGGAATTTGTTGCTGTTACATATCAGAATGTTTTATAAACATATGAGTGTTGTTTGGTTCTCTCATCGTGTATTGCTGAGACGTAAAAACTACAGCCTCCATGACCAATCTTATCGCAATGGAATTTTCAAACTGTACACTTCCACTCCTTAATTACACCCAACTATCTCTCCATTTTATCATTACATAAAGGAATGCGTTCTTTGTATTAATTTAATTGGAAGAATCTTTTTACTCCTATACAACAAGAAACTGTTTCTAGAAGAAGTAAAAAGCAAATAATTTCAATACAGAATTTTAGAAAAAAATATCTAAAAGTGTTACAACCGGTAAAAGAAACAGATGAATGAGAACTGAGATAATTTATGTTTTACCAGCTGGCAAACAACGTTTTACTGTAAATAAAGCGAAAAGTTGAAGTTATAAAACGCGATGTTCAATACCTATAAAATTTTTTTCATTTCAGTATTATATTTCATTTTATTTTTATGCAAAATTTGAGCGTGCACACACACACACACACACACATGCAGACAGATTCGTGGTGTCACATTTACAAACTAACAGTCACGACTTTTTGTTAGAGGCAGGACCGATGTAAATTGAACACTGGGGTCTTGATGCACAGTAGACAAACACCTCGCTGCGAGGCTAGCAAAATTTCCATTCACTTCACACATGCGCAGAACGGTTTTGTGGAGTGTTTCATAACGTTAACATCGGCTGCAACAAGACTGGTGAAAACAACGGAAGCATGTGTATGACAGAGAGGGAAATAATATGGAAGTGAGACAGTGAACCTTATAGCATCGTCTCCCCTCCCTTCTCTCTAGACAACTTAGCTATACTTGTTAGTGGGGGTAATTCATGCATTGGGTCGGCGCAGATGACTGGCTGGCCTATACTAATAGAAATAATGTTCATAGGTTGGCTGCACTATCGCTGATAACAACAATTCTTTTCTCACATCTCACAGCGACTCCCACCACATTGCCTTTCCCCTCTGACTGTACGCGTTTCGTGCATTTCCATGCCCTTCACTTTCAATTTTGCTATAATTCAAAACAGTGTATAATATACAGTTCATAATGATAACTGGAAATTTGTGATACCTGATAATGTTTAACTGATTTACTTGGAAGTGGATTCTTAGCTTAGTGCATGTTGGACCTTATAATGTTACTTTGAGAAAAGATTTTATCTGTAACAACACGGTATGGCAAATACGGATCTTTTCAACGACACATCATGTATGCACCCAAGACAGTAAAAGTAGCCTATATATCCAACTACTAGTCCTTCACTTAGGAAATAAAATGCCGGGTTCACACGGGGCGTGAATCACGAGCGTGTGTCACGCTTTCGTACGCCACGTTCCTGTGTGAACACACAGTTGTTAAACTTGCTTTCGTGAGTAACCGCTCACGATCCAACCGTGAAGGGATCAAACCTGTTTGATATTTCAGTCGTGAACAGGTCTTCGTGAAAGCAAGATGTCGTCACAGCGAGCAATGAAATTCAGCGGTAATGAAACTGCAAGTTTTCTCGAACTATATGAAATGGAAAACGTTTTGTATGATCCAAGTTTAGAAGATTACCGGGATAGAGATTTGCGAGCGGCCGCAGCTAAGAGAATAAGCGATGCATTAAATATACCTAGATTCGGACCTAAGGAAGTGATCACAAAATTTAAGAAGTTCTTACTGTCAGGAATTAAAAAAAACTGCAGATAGGGAGCGATCAGGAAGTGCCACAGATGATATTTACAAACCAAAAGTCTTCTGGTTCGAGAAGATGCATTCTTTGATTCATCCTTTCGTTCAACAGCGAGACACTAAATTCATTCTGGTAAGTAAAAAAGTACAAAATTAACTTTTTATATAATTTTTACATTTATTAATTTTACATTACATTTATTTGTTAAAATAATTAATTTTTTATTTTACAGTAGGACTACTCGCTAACATAACTTCTTTATTGAAATTTAAATATAAAATTCAGTAAATATTTTACAAAACCTCTATGGGTACATAAATGGTTATAATCATAAAAATAATTATACACTAGCAACATATCATGAAAAAACAGAAAATGAAACACAAAAGAAAAGGCGGTTAACTACAATACTTTAAAGTGAACAAAACCTACTGCAACAATAGTGTTTGTTTTGTTCACTACAACAATATTCACTGCAACAATACTGTAATCGCAAAGAGTTTTGAGACACATGTACACAAGCTCAACTGAAGTTTGTTTATATTAATTTTTAAGCTTATTTCATATGTAAGCAAATTACAGTTATGAATATGTATTACTTCATTTAATCATGGCCAATTCTAGAAGTAGGCGATATTCACAATATCTAGAAGAATCTTGTCAATATCCACTCTCTAACCCACCAGCGTCTTTGTCGTCGTTTTTTTGTCATCGTGTCACGTAAGCGAACCATCCTATCGGCCAGAATAGTACAAAAAATGAAACTTTTAACAGCACAGCTTTCAGCAACTAGCTCGTTCATGGCTGGCGTGTCGTTATAAACTAGTCGTGGAAGTGTGAACTGTTCATGATTCCACACTTTCGTGAGCGCCACGAACGCAAGCTCGCTAGCGTGGCTCACTCTCGTGATTCACGCCCCGTGTGAACCCGGCGTAATGATAATAGTAATGATAATTATGACAACAGCAACAACAACAATAATAATAATAATAATAATAATAATAAAAGAAATATGAAAGTTCATTTAGTTAAAACGTTTAATTTATTTTTAATTGATTTACTTTAAAATTATTTTATAGAATTTAATGGTGTTGACTTTACTTATCATTATAACACACACACACAACATAAATGAATTGAGGTAAATGAGAAGTTAATATGAACGCTTATAAAGTATAAATACAAGTATAAAATATCTTGTGAACGATTGCTTTGTTCATTGTGTATAAAGTAATATGAAAACTAGTTATGATGTCATTAAAACATGATACATAAAACCTCAAACCTTATACACACAAAACTGAGGTGTATACCAGAATCACAATGTAAAAAAACTGTTAGCAGAAAATTAGATTTTCTCAGCATCTATCCTTCTACATGTTGAACATGGGCATTTGAAAAATATGGTATTAAATAAAAATAATAATTCAATAAAAAATTATGAGGGTCATTATGAAGCAAAACATGTTTAGTTACTAAAATCGTATATTTTAGAAACAAATGGGATGAGACATACTTGGAATTAAAGAAAATAAAATCTGACATGGCAAATTTACCTTAGTTGTTATTATACTACGATTTCAGCATAACCAGGCCCGTATTTAGGCACGTGCTATTCTGTGCTTGCGCACAGGGCGGCAAGATTTGGGGGGCGGCAAAATTTTGGATTTTTATTTTTTAGATTCACAATGAAAGGATATTTCCACTGCAAACTAACGCCTATATCACACACGTCCGCCTTTTCTACAAACATTGTGCACAGTTTAATCTGAGTTGTGGCATCGGGAACTCAGAAATGGTTAATAAACGTCAGCCACTGCTGTGTGTAGTGAAAATGTGTTGTCTATTCAGCATCACCGCTGGTCTCCAGCACAGAGATACGATTTCTCATTCGTCAGAATCCCGCCAACGAGAGTATTCAAGGTAAAATAACATTTATAATGTGTAATGGCACAGCCATGTATGTTTACAAAACGTTTTGTTTTGGCTGACACTTATTACAGATCTACATCTGACCTAATGCAACCTCTTACTTATCTGTACAAATCAGCTGTCTGTTTTTACGTTTCCACCAAACGTGTTGGTAGGCTGACGTGTTCATACTCCTTAAAAAATAATACAGTAATGTAATTACAGTACTGTATGTGTTTATTTGTCACTTTCAAAATAAAATACGCAAACTTTAGTTGTTAAATTCAAAATTTACATATTCATTACATTTACGATGATACGTTGATACGTATATATACAATATTATTGGTACTGTATATGTAATTGTTAATATGTATAATAAATATTTTCTTAGAAAAAAAAATGCGTTATAGCGAATTCGTGTTATGTGGGGTCGCGCAAAGCGGGGTATGATTTGTATTCCGCTGCTTTTCTACTAGTGCTACTAGTCTGTATAAATGAGGTAGGGAAGGTTTTTGTTGGCAACACTGCGCTGTCGGCTGCCGCTCTGGTCTGGCTCGCGCGTCGCTCTGTGCTACCGTTTGCCTATTCTGTTCAACTAGGTTATGTTAGTTTTTATTAAACTGTGAACTGTGATGTGAAGTGAAAAAAGTACGAGTTTATTTGTTACTTCTTTAGTTCTTTATTGGATTGCAAATCGATATTTAAGTATAAAATTGAAATGGACGGAAGAAAAAGACTAAGTGGAGCGGCATATAGACGGAAGGCAGAAGAAAAGAAACAAAAAGAAGATGACACCCTCAAAAAAGTAAGAAAATTAGAATCGTTTTTTAGTTATGAAAAAACTGAAAACAAAATTTCTGAAGAACCAAACATTCATGTAAGTAGTAGTAATACTGGTGGTACTGGTAATGAATGCAAAACAACCAACCAAGGTTCTAGCACTTCTGATGAAAATAATGAGATTCATCCAGAACCCTCAACATCGGCATCTCCTGGTCTAGACAAAAATAATGACAGTACAATTTGTTTGCCAGACAATGATCCATATCAGTGGGGCATTACTGACGAAACCATTGATTTCTTAATCAAACAGGGTATGAAACAAAATGACGATTCTGATTTGGTAGAAAGAGGTACTGTACTGATAGTTTATTTAAAAGAAAGCTTTTGAATGGGAATGTTGTAAAACGAGGATATTTAGTTTATTCACCAAGTCAGGGGTCTCTATATTGTGCTCCTTGTATGCTTTTTGGAGGCCTATCTGGGTTTGCTTCAAAATCAGGGTTTAATATTGGATTCACGCTGTACAATGTATCTCCGAACATGGAAACTCATCCTCACAGAGATTGTGCAATTACATTTAAAACACGAGCAAATGAATCATCTAGAATTGACAAAAAGTTAGTAACTGTTTTTGAGCAAGAGGTCCAGTATTGGAGGAATGTACTACAGAGGGTAATTTCTGTCTTAAAAAAATTATCTTCGTGAGGACTAGCATTCCGAGGAGATAACGAAGTGTTTGGGTCAGAGCATAATGGCAATTTTATGATGTGCCTTGAATTAATAGCTGAGTATGACCCCTTTCTATCTGCTCACATTTCACGCTATGGAAATCCAGGTAGCGGAAGGATGTCATATTTGAGTCCAGTAATTTGTGATGACCTTATTAAAATTATGGGAGAGAAAGTAGTCTCTAAGATCGTTGAAGAGGTCCAGTTGTGTAAATATTATTCAGTAATAGTTGACTCATCTCCAGACATTACTCATAACGACCAATTAACCTTCATTGTTCATTATGTAAATGAGATAGGGGAGGCACATGAGAGATTTTTAACCTTCTTCAAAAATCCTGGGCACACAGGTGAAAACCTTGCAGACGCAGTATTGGAGATTTTAAAAAGTATAAATCTAGAGATATCTGATTGTAGGGATCAAACTTATGACAATTGTTCAAACATGTCAGGTATATATTCTGGTTTGCAAGCCCGAATCAAGGCAATCAATCCACTAGCTTTCTATATTCCCTGTGCTGCCCATTCAGCAAATTTGAGTGGTTCTCGAGCAGCAGAGTGTTGTCGGGAGTCTGTAACATTTTTTGACTTCTTGCAAGTATTTTTAATTTTTTTTCTAGTTCGACACAGAGATGGAATTTGTTTTTATCATATTTTGGTCCAAAAATCTCAACATTGAAATCATTAAGTCAGACTCGTTGGAGTGCACGAGAAGAAGCGTGTAAAAGTCTAAATTTAGATGGGACAGCTATATTCAATGCTCTTAAGTCATTTTCTGAAGATGCCACCCAAAAACGTTTGGACTGAAACAAAGCTAAAGGTTTACTTAAGTAGTTAACTCATATTGACACAGCATTTATGTCTAGCCTTTGGGGTGCCATATTCCAACAGTTTGGGAAGACAATGGAAAAGCTACAAGCAGAAGATTTTGATGTCTATGCTGCCAAGGAACTTTATGAATCGTTGATTGGTTATCTTGAAGAAATTAGGGAACTGTATCATGAATACAAATCCCAAGCTGTAAAAAAGATAAATGAGACAATGACACTAACACTAAATAAAACATCATCAGAACGTAATATGACCTCACCTAAGAAGAAGAGGAAAAAGAAACGATTTTTTGATCAGTCTGACTCTGACACGAGTAAAGAGGAAGGTGATAATTTATCTACACATGAAGATAAAGGATCAAAAGAAATACACTTAAATGAAAAAAAAGCTTAAGTCAAGTTTTTTTGCTGTAATTGACACATTGAAGGAGGATTTGGAAAAAAGAATATCTGTGTACACATATTTTGCGTCTAGATTTTATTTTATTTCCAAACTTACAAATCTTGAACCTACTATTATAATGAATTCAGCAAAAGAACTGTATGAACTGTACAATACGGATTTGGAGGATAGTCTAATAAATGAGTGTATCCATCTTAAAGGTTTCATACAAAATATTAAACGTGAAGTGCTAAACAAGAAAGGTGAAAAAGTAGAAAAACCCTGGACTTTGCCAAGTTTGAATAAAATGTTAATTGAAAGAAACTTACAAGAAGTTTATCCTAATATTTGTGTTGCGCTGAAAATTTATAACTGCACAGCTGCAACCAACTGTTCAGCTGAAAGATCGTTTTCTGTTTTAAGGAGAGTGAACAACTACATGCGGTCAAGCCAAAGACAAGAGCGACTTGTAAGTGCAGCAGTTCTGTGTATTGAGTCAGATATAACTAACAGGCTAAGTTTTGACGAAATAATCAATGATTTTACTCACAGTCAAGCCAGACGAAAACCGTTCATTATGTAAGGTAATCAAAATGATCAATATTGCACACCACTATATAAAAATTATTCCGATTAGCGCTTTCAAGCTTCACAGCTCATCGTCAATCGTCAATCACAGCTTGAAAGCGCTAATCGGAATAATTTTTATATAGTGGTGTGCAATATTGATCATTTTGATTGTGAATTCAACCACTAACACAAATTTCTTTATTAAACGTATTTAAGGTAAGATACATTTTTACTTATCAGGTTTGGTTAAATGCGTTTCACTGAACTTACTGTAATTCCGTAATGTATTAAAAATAATCAACGTCAAAAACACTCTTACTTTTTAATTCCATGTCTAATTATTACAATGTTAAGAGTAAATATTTAAGAAATACCATTATAATTTAAGTGAAATTGTGAAATATAAAAAAATGTGACATAACTGTGATTAAGAGTAAAAAGAATAAATTTTCTGTAGACTACATCCTACATGAATTATATGTCGAGAGAATTACGCCATTTTAAATTACGTTGCAACTTGTAATACCTACAACAGACTGCCATCATATGTTTACCTATTATAATGTACTCAACTTGAGCTGGTATGTCTGTAAAATCACGACTTGTTTCCTTGTTTGAGTCGTAAGTTTGTGTAGGTGGGGGCGTGGTGCGTGGGAGACGGCATATTACTTGGAGCACAGGGGCGCACAATACCTAAATACGGACCTGAGCATAACCCAACTCTTTGTTGATTTTAAATAACTAACTTACCTTGCAGTTGTAGAGTACTTATACCAGGTGCCCAAATGTAGAAACTATTCAATACACCACTGAACAAAATATTTTAAAGAATGTAAGTAATAAATACTGCAATAAATTCCTTATACCGTATATGTGAAGTGTTAACGACCTGTGCTACACAAATCAAACAACGTGTGGTACCTTTGGCGTTCATGGGTGTTCATATAATAATTGCAGCATATTTTACGCCAACACCCAACTCCCAGGAAGTTGACTGTATGTATTTATTTTATTTCATAACACTTTAATTTTTGTTTGGTTCTACAATTATAACATAAATCCCTGTGGAAACTTAGGATCTTATCGGGATCCGAAACTTATCCATGTACTTCAGCGGCAAAATGTAACTTCCGTCGCCGCGCGTGTACTATATTTCACTCTCCGATGTGTACATCCAACAGTTTTCTTCACAAGTAACTAATGCCAGCTTATGGAGGTTATGTACGACAATTTTGTAACTTAAATAAAATTTACTTTGTTAGTGTACATTAAATAGGTGTATTTATTGGAAGTACAGACATTAGTTTACATTTATCGCACATAATTACGGTACAGAGACGATTTTGGGAGGTTGTGGCGGCGTTTAACAATATAACTTAATCTTTTCGATTTTTAAAATTAATTAGACTTAACAGACATTTCCTTAGTTAGTGTACATTCAAAGGCTGTATTTATTGTATGGATAAAAGGCTGTATATAACATTAACGGCTGTATTTATTCGAAGTAAGTAACGCCAGCTTATGGAGGTTATGTACGACAATGTAACTTAAATAAAATTTACTTTGTTAGTGTACATTAAATAGGTGTATTTATTGGAAGTACAGACATTAGTTTACATTTATCGCACATAATTACGGTACAGAGACGATTTTGGGAGGTTGTGGCTGCGTTTAACAATATAACTTAACTTCTTGGATTTCGTTGTCCATGACGTGTCCGTTGCTTAACTAAATATCACTATAATATTGACGACTCGGAACACAAAGTTTTTTATAAGTAAAAACGTAAAGTTGTAAGGTAAAACTTTACGTTTTTACTTATAAAAAACTTTGTGTTCCGAGTCGTCAATATTATAGTGATATTTAGTATAACTTAACCTTTTAGATTTTTAAAATTAATTAGACTTAACAGACATTTCCTTAGTTAGTATACATTCAAAGGCTGTATTTATTGTGTGGATAAAAGGCTGTATATAACATTAACGGCTGTATTTATTCGAAGTAAGTAATGCCAGCTTATGGAGGTTATGTACGACAATGTAACTTAAACAAAATTTACTTTGTTCGTGTACATTAAAAGGGTGTATTTATTGGAAGTACAGAAATTAGTTTACATTTATCGCACATAATTACGGTACAGAGACGAATTTGGGAGGTTGTGGCTACGTTTAATTATTTAACTTAACCTTTTAGATTTTTAAAATTAATTAGACTTAACAGACATTTCCTTAGTTAGTGTACATTCAAAGGCTCTATATAACATTAAAGGCTGTATTTATTCAAAGTTCAAAGTACCGGAATTAAAACGTACTTCCAATTTAGAACCTAGTACAATCTAATGTATAACCAAACAAGTACATTAAAATCCTTTTTTCAACATAATGCAATAAAAAGCAATGTGCAGTTTCTGTTAACATGCAAATGATTAAGTATTAATAATGGGTTACAGTTGGAATTTAATGTTACTACGGTCTGAATTAATGCAAATAAAATTGGGAGAATCTCGTAAACATATTAAAGAATGCTTGCATATTACACACAAAATTATTACAGTACGGACCTTTGTTAATGAATAGAAACAAATTTGACTCTATACTTTAGTATGTAGGCCTACCAATAAAATTCACCTTTTTTCAAATACCAATATCTGTTGTTTTTTTTCATACCCTTAAAAAAAGGTCATTAACAACATACATTATGAGAAAACGTGATTACAAATAACCAGCCATTAGTTACTTGTGAAGAAAATAGATATATCATTTACAAACATCAAATCTTCAATTCTCTCCCTATTTGTTTTATAAAAACTGGAGTTTCTACTGCAGGTTTTAAGTCCACTAACTACTTAATTAAATATACATAATTGTTCCTGTATCTTGTTGGGTAACATATTATATTAATACATCTGCTTCCTACACATATGTGCAAACAATGTTTTTAATGTACGGTCCTAAAATCTTTATCAACACTTTATATCTTTAAAATTTAGACACTGTCTAATGAGCAACTTGGCCTAACCTGAATTTACATGACCTGGCTCAGAACAACTTTATTTTGGCAAATACAAAGATGAAGACTGGTTGCAATTTACTACATAAATGCCTGGAATGCTATGCATTAAAGAATTTTAATTAACTTTATATGGGGAAAACTGGTTTACATACATTATTTCTGAAAATAATAATCCTGAAATGTAATCAGTACTTATATCAAGTTAAGTGCAATAATTAAATATATTCTTCAACTTGCACGTTAAATAGATCCCTTCTCCTTCACTTACCAGGATTTCTTGGAACTGTGTAGAGTGGGATCAGTGGAGTAACTTGCGGAGGGGGGGTATCAGGGGATCAATTCCCCTCCAGAACTATTCGAAATTTCAGCAGAATTCCATAATTTCCTAAGTAGACCCATTTCTAAGCCAGTTTTGTTTGTACAAAGTAATACTTATAAATAATTATAGAAATAAGTAATTACAATATTGTAACGTTATGTTTTCCCCTTACATAAAATAGGCCCCAACTTAACCTATTTCATGACCATGATACATGAAGAACAAAATACTAAGTCATTAACTAAATTGTGTACTATAAATATTGTCTGAGATAATGAAAAGAGATAAGAATAATGTAATGAAACTGATAAGAACATTATCAATAAGAAGATTTTACTCCAGTAAACTGCATTAAAAATTGTTAAAAAAGATAAAACCTATACTCCATACTGCAGTAATAAACTGGATACTCAATAAAGAAAATTATTAATTCAATAATTAGTTTCTAAGTACTAAAATAATGAAATCAAATTTTATTTATGATTATGAATAGAATAATGTAAATCAAAAAGAGTATTACAAAAATGTAATAATAAAACAACAATAGAGCTAAATGTAAGCCTACAAGTAAGGTTATGTAACATTATAATGTTTTAAACAACAGAAAGAACAAAAAAGCATTGTAAAATCTATGAATTGTAAACAGAAGTTGAAAACTACTGATGAAGTAGTAAATAAGCTTATAATAGCTAGATAATAATGGTTATAATTTGAATTATAACATGAAGAAGAAGAATACGAGAAACTAAAACTTGTCAATAATTGTATGTAAAAAGAACAGTTTTAATGTAAACTTATTAAACAAACTATACTGTATAAATAATACTAGAATCGTTATTATTAGAATAATATTCTAGTAAGGAAGATATGATTAACCAATAAGTACAGGGTCCATCACGGGAATCGCATGGTTTTCAAATAAGATGTACTTAGCCAGTTTGGCTTAAAAAATATTTTTATTTATGACAATACATAGTGTATGTTGGGAATTTCATTGTTCATTTATGTTTTGAAGATCACGTCGCTCAGATGTTGGCCATTTATGTTTATGCATGATTGTAGCCGGTCCCGAAAACTCCGAGTAGCGTTAATTAACATCTGACGTGGAATACGAACGATTTCCTCCTGGATTGTCATCTTCAGAACTTCAAGGCAGCGTGGCTTGTTAACATATACTCGGGACTTGAGATATCCCCACAAAAAGAAGTCACATAAGCTTAGATCGGGGGAGCAAGGAGGCCAGCGAAGATTGCCATATCTGGAGATAAGGTGGCCTGGAAACTGATCCCGTAAGACAGCCATTGAATTACGAGCTGTGTGTGCAGTTGCACCATCCTGTTGAAACCATACTCTCCTCATTGCCCATCTGCGACGTCGAAGTTCTGGGAAGAAGAAGGTTTGGAGCATCGTAATGTAGCGCTCCGAATTAACAGTCACAGTAATGTTGTTTTCCTCAAAAAAGTACGGGCCAATGCCCTTCTCCCCAACTGCACACCATACTGTTACTTTTGGGCTGTGAAGAGGGGACTCATGTAACATCTGAGGATTTTCATTACACCAATATCTACAGTTTTGTTTGTTAACGAACCCATTTAAATGAAAATTGGCTTCATCACTCATAAGAAAATTCATGTTTTCATTATCGACCATGGTTTCACAAAAGACACGACGCTGTTCATAATCACCTACACTAAGTTGCTGATATACCTGAATTTTGTATGGGTGATAATGAAGATCTTTGTGCAGAATCCTTCGCACTGTTGACTCGTTAATCCCTAAACTCGCAGCACACTTGCGAACCGACCGTTTAGGGCTCTGTATCACAGACGTCCTAACTCGCTCGATGTTTTCGGGCGTACGGGCTGTGTTGACAGGGCCAGGTGGTTTTTTCTTCATTACGGAGCCAGTTGTGTTGAAGTTTTCAAACCATCTCAAAATGGTGTTGCGGTCTGGAACAGGTCGGCGGACCGGAATATTAAAATGGGTGCGAAAGTCACGTTGTGTCTGCGTCACTGACTCATTGTTTACAAAAAACTGCCGGAGAGCGAACATACGATGCTCCACGTGCCACGACATGGCGGCAACTAAACTTCCCACTCTAACGAACAAATCAAGGCCAACCCACACTCACTGATGCCAACCGCTCGGCCATACTACCCAATACAAAAACATGCGGTTCCCGTGACGGACCCTGTATAAACAAAGTAAATGATGACACAAGATACATGGACTAAACATTCAGAATACTAATACTGAAGATAATAACAACTAGAATAAGTAAGAAAAACAATATTAAAGGACAAACTATGTTGTCAAAGCTTCAGTAAATTGTGAAGAATGTTTTAGAATAATGATGTAATAGGAAGAAACATGTATTTTCAAGGTATGAATGAAATTAAGGTTCAATATCATAGGCAAATGAGCCTAGAACATTTGTATGTTATTCATAGTAAATAATTGTTAAGTTATGTCATTATTATTGTAGTGAAAGTTGAATAAGGGTATCAAGAACAATGTAAAGTAATTGTCTGATAGCAAAAGTAATTATTTTAAACGTACGAAAGAAACTAAGGTGTCCACTACAATGGGCCAGTAGGCCCTATACCTGAATAACTTATTTCTACTATTTGTAAACAATTATTGCTAATAATTGTCATTATTAGTGTAACAAAAGTGAAAGCCAAGGATCAAGAACAATTTAGAATAGTTGTCTTGTATTAAAAACAAGAATTGTTAAAATATGAAAAAATAATGTTCAAACTATAATAGGCCAATATGCCTAGACAAATTATGTATGTTAATTGTAAGAAATTATTATTGATTTTTGTCATTAGTATTGTTGTAAAAGTTGTACGGAGTTATAAGGAACAATTGTGATCAGTTATATCACAATAAAGTTAAGTAATATTATTAGAAGAAAGAGAATTAGGATGTCAGGATCACAGGTTGGGTTATGCCTAGTTAGCCAAACATGACTTTTATAAATTGGGACATTATTAATTACTGTAAATAATGTTACACTCAATGGTTAGTAAATAAATATCATTCTTTAATTTTCTTAATTCTTAACCTCAAATTATGAGTACAAATGTATGCCTACTTATAAGTAACTTTACTAATGAAAAGTCTTTTTAAAAAAGAGACTTGTGTCCATGTTAACAGCAAAGATGACTATTACTGAAACTCTGAGAACTGTCATATGATAATGGGATGACAGTGTATCAGTTAGAATAATCGACAACTTATTAAGGCACACTGTAAGGAGGTATGTTTTAATCATTTTGCACACATCATTCCAGAAGTCAGTTCTAAAAACAATTATAATCAAACTGCTGTTTCAACAGTACTAATAATGCAGCATGGCAAAATTTAAACCATTTTTATTGGTCTGAACGTTTGTTTCAAGTTGAGTATACTAAATATGTTTGTAATAGGTTTATAATTTAAGATGTGAAGTATATGAAGCCTTTACTAGTACCTGTTCATTAGACAACAAATAATAACTATAATTTCCATTAATTTTGTTAATGTTCTTTGCCATTCATTATTTAGTTATTTTTTTACTGTCAGGGAAAGTTCTGATGTAATTTCTGTACGTGTTATTTCTGGTCTCTCTCTCTCTCTCTCTCTCCCCCCCTCTCATTGTATTTATTGAAAAAACATTAAAAAACTGACACTCCTCTGTATGTGTCCACATTGCATACAATTAAAAAAATTAAAAACCTACTTGTGATCTTGCAAAAGAGGATCAGTCCTCTGTGTGTTTTAATGATAATTAGTTAATAAATGAACATGTCATGGACAACAAAATGCAAAAATTTACAAATGAATAATGAAAACACAAAGATTAAAAACTAATATGAAATCATTATAGAAATAAAGAAACAAATTAGTAAGATTTATTAATGAATCAAAGGCATTCAGATATTCAACTGATAATCACATATTAGTACATAGTGTTACTAATCTCACAATTCCACAAAATTTGTAATTATTGGATAGTGAACATTGGATTTCAATATAGTAAGCGTACACATATTAATTTACAAATAGTGAATGGAAAAGAAAATAAATACACGATTTCCACTTTCTTAAACTGAAAACAAGAAATTCTTTTGAGTTAGTGTACGGTAACGTGTTTGTTACTGTAAGACAGAGCAGTGCTGTTAGTGTACTAATTAAGATGCATTAAATGTATAAATAAAGCTAATGAGTTATTCTTAGATTACATCATTAATCTTATTGGTAATGGTGTAAAAGCCTTCCCACAGCGGTTGCAGGTTTTGGCTGATTTCTTTCTTCCTTATCATGTTATAGAACTAAGCCTGGCAGCAGGTGTGAGCCCTGAAGAAATTGCAACCAGTCTTCATCTTTGTATTTGCCAAAATAAAGTTGTTCTGAGTCAGGTCATGTAAATTCAGGTTAGGCCAAGTTGCTCATTAGACAGTGTCTAAATTTTAAAGATATAAAGTGTTGATAAAGATTTTAGAACCGTACATTAAAAACATTGTTTGCACATATGAGTAGGAAGCAGATGTATTAATATAATATGTTACCCAACAAGATACAGGAACAATTATGTATATTTAATTAAGAAGTTAGTGGACTTAAAACCTGCAGCAGAAACTCCAGTTTTTATAAAACAAATAGGGAGAGAATTGAAGATTTGATGTTTGTAAATGTTATATCTATTTTCTTCACAAGTAACTAATGGCTGGTTATTTGTAATCACGTTTTCTCATAATGTATGTTGTTAATGACCTTTTTTTAAGGGTATGAAAAAAACAACAGATATTGGTATTTGAAAAAAGGTGAATTCTATTGGTAGGCCTACATATTAAAGTATAGAGTCAAATTTGTTTCTATTCATTAACAAAGGTCCGTACTGTAATAATTTTGTGTGTAATATGCAAGCATTCTTTAATATGTTTACGAGATTCTCCCAATTTTATTTGCATTAATTCAAACCGTAGTAACATTAAATTCCACTGTAACCCATTATTAGTACTTAATCATTTGCGTGTTAACAGAAACTGCACATTGCTTTTTATTGCATTATGTTGAAAAAAGGATTTTAATGTACTTGTTTGTTTATAGCCTACATTAGATTGTACTAGGTTCTAAATTGGAAGTACGTTTTAATTCCGGTACTTTGAACTTTGAATAAATACAGCCTTTGAATGTACACTAACTAAGGAAATGTCTGTTAAGCCTAATTAATTTTAAAAATTTAAAAGGTTAATTTAAATAATTAAACGTAGCCACAACCTCCCCAAATCGTCTCTGTACTCTAATTATGTGCGATAAATGTAAAATAATTTCTGTACTTCCAATAAATACACCATTTTAATGTACACGAACAAAGTAAATTTTGTTTAAGTTACATTGTCGTACATAACCTCCATAAGCTGGCATTACTTACTTCGAATAAATACAGCCGTTAATGTTATATACAGCCTTTTATCCATACAATAAATACAGCCTTTGAATGTACACTAACTAAGGAAATGTCTGTTAAGTCTAATTAATTTTAAAAATCTAAAAGGTTAAGTTATATTGTTAAACGCAGCCACAACCTCCCAAAATCGTCTCTGTACCGTAATTATGTGCGATAAATGTAAACTAATTTCTGTACTTCCAATAAATACACCCTTTTAATGTACACGAACAAAGTAAATTTTATTTAAGTTACATTGTCGTACATAACCTCCATAAGCTGGCGTTACTTACTTCGAATAAATACAGCCGTTAATGTTATATACAGCCTTTTATCCATACAATAAATACAGCCTTTGAATGTACACTAACTAAGGAAATGTCTGTTAAGTCTAATTAATTTTAAAAATCTAAAAGGTTAAGTTATATTGTTAAACGCAGCCACAACCTCCCAAAATCGTCTCTGTACCGTAATTATGTGCGATAAATGTAAACTAATTTCTGTACTTCCAATAAATACACCCTTTTAATGTACACAAACAAAGTAAATTTTATTTAAGTTACATTGTCGTACATAACCTCCATAAGCTGGCATTAGTTACTTGTGAAGAAAACAGTTCGATGTACACATCGGACACCGAAATATAGTACACGTGTGGCGACGGAAGTTACATTTTGCCGTTGACTATTCCACAAGACCCAAAGTTTTTAATGTACTTGTTTGGTTATATGTTAGATTGTACTAGGTTATAAATTGGAAGTAAATTTCGGTACTTCGAATAAATACAACCTTTAATGTTATATACAGCCTTTTATCCATACAATAAATACAGCCTTTGAATGTACTCTAACAAAGGAAATTTTCGTTAAATCTAATTAATTTTAAAAATCTAAAAGGTTAAGTTACGTTGTTAAACGCAGACAACCTCCAAAAATCGTCTGTGTACCGTAATTATGTGCAATAAATGGAAACTAATTTTATGTAGTTCCAATAAATGCACCCTTTTAATAAAATATGAGCCAATACTCTGAATTCAAATTAAATAAAGAAAAAAGGAATTGTGTGTGTGTGTGTGTGTGTGTTTTCTGTGGTTGAGGCTGAAGATAGAAGTAGTTTCTGTAGAAATATTTCATTTCTAAAACGATTTTAAATATAAATCTTAAAACATGGAAATCGTGTATAGTTCTCCACACGGATATTTTCATTATTTGCATCAAATAGTATTATTGTTTAATACACGTTCTATCCAGATCAAATTATGTGTACAGTTTTGGAAAAATTAGAAATAAAATTTTTTTTTGTTTATTTTAAACTGTATTATGTTTGGAAGTATCCCAAAGTAAATTTAACATTAATCATGTCAATCAATGAGGCCAGTCCAGTTTTTTAAGGCTAGGAGAATCCTTAAATGTTTGGAGCATCACTAGGTCATGATGGATCAAATCATCAAATTTCAGTTTCTGTGAAAAACTGGCAGATTTAAGTAGTCACTTGATAAAGGATGGTATTGTAAAAGCAACAATTCTTTCAGAATTATTTTATAACCCTGTCAGTCTGCAAATAACTATCACTCCTTTAGATCATCAGCAGATTTAAACTTTTCTTATTTGTGCTAGGAATGTATCATGTAAAACTGCTGGAAACATGGTATACAAAGTTTCTATTATCCTTTTCAAGGTTGATGACCAAAACAAAAAGTACTACTTATAATTCATCATTGTAGCAGTTACACAGCAGTATACTAAACATCTCTTGGTTAATACCTGTACTCTGGTCAGGTAGCACACAATGAATCATTCAATACAAGTACAATTCAGTGTCAATGTCTAGTGTTTATGTGTCACTGCTACCCATAGTGAATCATTTGTATTGTACATAACAAATAGTATTCTGACTGTAAACGTTTTTCATCTGACAAGAATTTTATACTTAGGCAAACTCATTTAATGGTGTAACCTTCTGTAATATGTGCCAAACAAGTATTCATAAAATTAATATTTGTGTCAAATTGTGTTTAATTTATTTCAAACAAAATCTGTTTTGTGGACATAACTTTATGTCCAATACAATTATTATGTTATTTCTTTTTAGTATCCCTTATAGATTTGCGTGATCAAAACTTTTAATACTAAAACTTTTTTTCAGCTGATAACCATGCTTTGTTGAGATTATTAAAGAAAAGTTTTGCTCATTCAGTGATGTGGCATCTTCAGTGATAAAGTTGAGTCTCATCATGGTAAAACTACTGAAGACTTCATAGAATTGGAAAATTAATGAGAATAATATTCTTACAACCAGTGACAAGAATTATGAACTTAAAACAGTGGAATGAATTATTGAATAGCAGATACTCTCAATTGCTAAAACAAACACACTTATATTACGACAGTTCTCTTTATATAATTATCCAGGACACACTGTATAGCCTACAAACAGTAATAAAAAAATCACAATAGTTTACAACACAAATAAACAATTTATCATTTGTCACTTTCATTAAAAACTGCTGTCTAATATCATCCTATATGAACGCACAACCTACTACACCAACTTTCTAAAACTCAGCTGGTGGCAACATCCTAATTATCAGGCTAATGTGAGAAAGTTCCAGATGAATGCCTAGAGTGTGGCTCTAGAATATTCTGCAGTGCTGCTGATTAACAGTATGTGATCAGCATCACATAGAGTACTACACATTTAAGCTATCTAATTGACTTGGTATTACAATATTAGTAAAATGTGCTTGTTAACCAACTAGTGTGTTGTTACTCCTAAAAATCCCATTTCACTAAGAGCATTTTGGAAGTCTGGGTTATCTTTTATGTTTCACTCCACAAACATGCCTTTAGTTCAGCATTTCTTAACCTATTGGGCATGAGCCACTGCTGGGTCCCGAGAGGGCATTTGGAGGGTTGCAAAGTGAGGTTCGGAAATTTATTTACTGTGTCTTAAAAAGCTACTACATGTAAATAACTAAGATATATCATTTTAACAATTTAAATTCAACCTGTTTTGTACATAGTCTAAACTGTACATTTTTGTTATTCATGCTCTACCATTGCTTTTTACCAGCTCTGATGTTTAACTCTCTATAACCAGATTGAAAGTTGCTTCCCAGAGGGATACAGTGAATTCAATTGGATTCAAGACCCATTCTTGTATTTTGAAAGTTCTAACATGTTCTCAGTAAAACTAAATGAGCAATTGTGTGATATCATCTGTGATGCTGGGATTAAAACTAAATTTTTAGTAAATTATTTTGTATAGTTAGTGATAACATGAGACATGTAATGGACAACAAAATCCATAAACTTTTAGA
This sequence comes from Magicicada septendecula, assembly GCA_034769895.1. Taxonomy (NCBI): domain Eukaryota; kingdom Metazoa; phylum Arthropoda; class Insecta; order Hemiptera; family Cicadidae; genus Magicicada; species Magicicada septendecula. Next base: position 364,844,733 of record CM068373.1, on the reverse strand, counting down.
TTCTGACTTAACAAAGTTCTGGATATCTTTAAGAGATGAATATCCTGAACTTTCGGAGTTGCTCCATCCCATTCATCACCTCATTCTTGAGCGAAATGGGATTTTCATCTCAAGTGAAAAGCAAGCACAGAAATAGACTTGACGCACACTCAGATTTATGACTTAATTTAACCACTCTTGAATCCAACATACCCCAGCTTTTGCAGAAAAAGCAGCTCCAACTGTCACATTAGTAACTAATGATTAGTTAGGCAAGTAAAAACTCTTTTGTTTTTAACTTCAGCATGTGTTTATTAGAGCAAATTAGTCTTTTGAATTACATATTTGCTTTTTGCTTTTCTATAATTAAGTGTATATATAATTTAACACTTAACTATAGACAACTTATCACAACACAACATAAACATGTGGCCTTCAACCATATGCTCCATAGACTAACTAAAATACCCTTAAATAAACAAGATTACACCGATGAACTCAACACAATAAAATACATAGCAATCAAAAACGGTTATAACCCCAATTTAATAAACATACTACACAAACGCATCAAAAACAAAAACAACAAAACACTAAATACCATCAACACACAACACAATAAATACATCACACTCACATACCACAACTCATACACACACAAAATCGCCAATACATTCAGAAAACACAAATACAAAATAGCATTCAGAACAACCAATACCATCAAAAAACACATCAGTAATACAAACACAGACATAGACAAATATAACAAAACAGGTATTTACAAATTAAATTGAAATGACTGCAATAGTTTCTACATAGGCCAGACGGGAAGATCTTTTTCATCCCGTTATTCTGAACACTTGAAAGCTTTAACCAACAACAATATACACTCCGCATTTGCCACACACATACACACAGAAAACCACAGTTACACCAACATAGACACTAATCTTGAAATTTTACATTACATACCCAAAGGTCGAAAACTCAACACAACTGAACAATACGAAATATATAAACACCACAAAACACAACCAAACAACATACTCAACGATCAATTACAATATAAATCACATACACTTTTTGACACAATTATACAGAAAACAAACAGTAAGTTGAATCCCCGCGCCAATCCCCTTCCTCCACACACCACCCCCACTTCACCTTCCACACAACCATTACAAAATGCTGGCAGTCTGTTACCAAAGCTGAAGAAGGCGGATACGTAAGCCGAAACACGTCCAATAAAATCAGTAAGTTTTCACATGAAAAAGTTCATTTTAGTTAAGTGTTAGTGCTGTGAAAGAAGAGATGAATAATCAAGACAACTATATATAATTTGTTTAAGCATAAAAGAAGGCTTAAAGTTCTCAGTGTTACCAAAAATATGATTATAAAGTGGGTGCACACCCCTACAAGTAGTTCTGCCATGCACACCCCTACAAGTCTAATTAATTTTAAAAATCTAAAAGGTTAAGTTAGATAATTAAACATAGACACAAAAGGCCGAAAACTAGACACTCTAGAACAATTAGAAATATACAAACACACAAAAACAAATAAAAACGACATCCTAAACGAACAGACACAATTCAAATCGCACGCATTATTCGAACACATCTCACCACACACACACAGCTTCGATCTTTCGAAACACTATCTCGTCGCCAACAACAAGACGAACAGCGCTACTTACGACAGCCTCTGATGAAGCCTTCTATAGGTGAAAGCCGGTTTAGGCTGTAAGGTAAAACTTTACGTTTTTACTTATAAAAAACTTAGTGTTCCGAGTCGTCAATATTATAGTGATATTTAGTAGACACAACCTCCCAAAATCGTCTATGTACCGTAATTATGTGCGATAAATGGAAACTAATTTCTGTACTTCCAATAAATACACCCTTTTAATAAAATATGTGCCAATAAACTCCAATAAAATATGTACGAATAACGTAGCCTACTAGGTTATACGTTCTAAATTGGAAGTACCGATAGGTTTTAATTCGAATAAATACAGCCTTTAATGTATATACAGCCTTTTATCCATACAATAAATACAGCCTTTGAATGTACACTAACAAAGGAAATTTGTGTTAAATCTAATTAATTTTAAAAATCTAAAAGGTTAGTTGCATTGTTAAACGTAGACACAACCTCCAAAAATCGTCTGTGTACCGTAATTGTGTGCGATAAATGGAAAATAATTTAATTTCTGTACTTCCAGTAAATACATCCTTTTATTGTACACTAACAAAGTAAATTTTATTTAAGTTACATTGTCGTACATAACCTCCATAACCTGGCATTAGTTACTTGTGAAGAAAACAGTTCTAGTACACATCGAACACGGAAAAATAATACAAACGTGGAGACGGAAGTTTTTGGCCGCAGGATTTAGTGAAAGACCCTTTGCCGCTGACTATTCCCCAAGCCCAAGACCCATATAAACTACTCAATACACCACTACACAAATTACTGTACAGCAGGTAAACAAGAAATTCTACATTAATTAAATTCCTTACACCTTATTCACCAAATGTTAATTACCTCTGGACCTCTATATATTCGTAAAATTAAGGATCTATAAATGAGAGTATTCGCACCCGCCATCTTTGTTCCGAGACTGACATAATGTTATGGTGACCCTTGTGTATACATGGGACGTAGTATAAGTTTGTTTTCAATATTACATAAACTATTATAGTTTTTCGTGCCAAAAATATAATTTCAATGAGTGAAATTATCAGTGAAGCATATTAATTTTAATTATATATTGTCACGACACAAATAGCCAACCCCGTACCAGAGATAAAAAATATATTTATAATTGTAAAAAATACCTCTTATCAAATGAACTGATTGATTTTAATTAAAATATAAGGAATATGACACGACAATACAACGACTTTAACCCAACCCAAGTGATTGAGACAAAAACATAAACATAAAGAAGGGAACCACGGAACATACTTAGTAAAATGTAAATATTTTAAAGTGATTGAGACAACAACCCAAACATAAAGAAGGGAACCACAAATAAACAACGAGAATGAGAAAATAATAAACCTAAGCCACAAGGAAACAAGTTTATGGGTTTAAATGACCCCAAAATGCCCAAAGGAACGGAGGAAAAACCTAATATATTAAACAAACAAGGAAAATGAAGAAGGAGGGAGACGAGCAAAAGTGAAATCCAAGAATGATTCACCAACACAAGTAAAATAGCACTCAACAAGAGCATTAAAACCAAAACAAGGGTTATCAGGAGGAAGGAGAGATAACGGTTACTACCCATTAAAAAGGCAACCAGAAACCACAAATTAGAATTGTTATTAGTTAGTAAGTATTAATTGTCATTAGGATTAAGTCATGAAAGAGAAATAAGTATAGGGGTCACCCACTATCAAACCAATGATATAAACAGTGATATAGTGTAATAGTGTAGGTGTCAGAACCCCAAAGTGAAGTGTAACACTAGTGAAATTGTAATTAACAATAAGTGATTTACAAGTGAAGGTAAGGTAAAAGTTGGAAATAAACAGTGCATAGATAACTGATAAATAAGTAGTATTAAGAGTGAATTATAGTATAAGGGATAGAAAAACACTAGAAGTGATAATGACTTTTTATTTAAAAAGATGTTCAATAGAGTTAAGTTAATTATAGCCAGTAGTAAGTAAAAAGGGAGGATTCCAGAATAGAATAAATTGAAGGTGTTACCATGGAGGGAATATAAAAATTGTTTAGAGATTGAGAAGTCAAAAAACTAACAAAGATACCTAATTTATAAAGGACTATTATTAATTTAATAACAAGTGATGTGGTTTATCACAACACAAATAATATGTGTTATAAACTAAAAAAATTAGCACATAAGGATAAGTTAGGAGTGAGTGATGATATTTCTTAATCAAAACAATAACTCTAATAACTTATAAAAAATTGTGTTCATGTTATTGTTATAAGAGGATATGGCTGAATGCAATGTGCAGTCCATAAACCTAATGTTATATTTTTAAGATTGAAATAAGGAGAGCAATATTGAATAATAAACAACACACCTACAGACTCAAAACACAACACAACGAATAAAAATATCAAAGTAAGCCCAATAGGCTGAACCAAAATGTGATTTGAACGAAATAAGTAAATTATTATAATGGCTACTTAGGCCTAGAAAAAAACATAACTGTCAGAACCAAACAAACAAAGATTATAACAAATTGAATCAGAATTTAGAAAATCTGAGGTGAAGGAATCACCAAGGATAAATTGTAGATCATTTATAACACAAAATATTGTAATAGGCATTATTATATAAAAGGAAATGTAATTAACAAGCATTAACATAATTGTAAAAACTTAAAATCTGAAAATACCCAAGCTTGTGGGGTATCAAAATAATCTATGAACGAGAATAAATACTATAGTGACAATATTTATTAACCAGGAAGGAAGATGGAGGAATAACAGTAATCAGAAGATATACGAAGGATTCGAAGTTTCGATAACAATACATCAACTCAAAATAAGCCTATTCGAAAAATACCGTTACTATGGAAACAGCGGTTGTTGACAGAAAAATACCGTTAAAAATTAGTAGAGAAAAAAAGAAGCGAAGCGTCACCAAGCCATACAGATGCAGAAGTTCGGAAGAAAGTTTTTTCAGTGTAAATCATGAAAATAATAGTATAAAGTTGCTGAAAACCAATCGTCAAAGAAGCAGATGACCACTACAACCAATATTACAAGACCCAAGACCTGAATAAACGGAAATTATCCATAAATAGAACGTCCAAACACAAGACGAAAGGACGCCACATTTTAATGAAGCCCAAAATCCAAGAAAACTGATTTTATGCAGCCAATTCCTATCTCGAACCAACTACAAAGGCCTATACACGTCGAATTGTTAAGTACTATCCAATTATTTATTTTCCACCAACCCTAATCACTTTAAATAATTTTGAAAGGTAAAATTACCACACTATAAAGATAGTATTTCTCTTTCATAGAGTATTTAAGCAAATTAAAACATAATGAAACATTGTTAACATAAAATAACCTAAGAATTGAACACGAACTTACAGAACACTTTTACAACACAACACAACAGATTGTAACAGCACACTTTATATTTCTTGTACTCTTAGATTAAGGTAATTTGTATTTTTTATTGTAACCATTGTAGTTCTCTAACTCATAGCCAAAAGAATCCACGGATTTTGAAACCAAAACATTGTAATACGCCTAACGTAAACAGACGCTAGGTTAAATGGTTTCTAAATTAATTCGCCGCCCTGAAAATAAGATCTCATGTAATCAAACGATAATTATTTTGTTGCAATTGTAAATGTTTTCAGATATCACCATTAAAAAATATTCATTACAGGGAGTAACCAGCGTTATCATTTCATAGGGAGTGCTATATAATAATTACTTGTATTGAAGAATAAATCGTAGCAGTAAGCTAGTTGCCAGTTATTCGTCAGAAGCGACGATTGAGACGGCTGTGCGAGCGGGAACGATTTGAATACACCAACCCGCTACGCTGATAACTTGTTCAAACACAGTTTTTAGTTGTTTTGTAAAACGACTTGGCGCCACCCGGGATTATCACACCCCCTAAGAATAACAGGTAAGGTTACTGCCGTAATATACAGGTGATCAGAACTATGCTACGAACATCGCTAGCTACCAAAATTACTGTAACGACCCGGTGCGAGGCGAACGCACTAATCATCCAAAACACATTATTTTATGTATACATTTTGCAGGTACACAGTTGGATTGTAACAGATTGGCGACCAACCGGTGAGGCTGTAAAAGAAGGCCCACGGCGGCTATGAAGAGACATTCAATGTTTACCAGACAGGATAAAAAGAAAGAAATTGAAAGTGAAGGCCAGCCAGAAGAGATGGAAGAAACTGAAGAAATAATCGGGGAGTTAGTCGAAGAGGACGTTCAGGAAAACCAACCTGAGAATCCAGTTCAACCAGAACCGGAAGTGGAAGTAATGATAGGGGACCAACCACTCAAACCAACGGAAGAAACGAAGTTAGTTCACATGCTGAACTTCATGATGGAACAATTTGGACAATTGAATAAAAAATTGGAGTCAACCAACACAAAATTAGAGTCAACCAGCACAAAATTAGAGTCAACCAATACAAAATTAGAGTCACTGCAAGAGGGAAGGAAGCAAGATAGAGAAGAATTGAATAAAAAATTGGAGTCAGACAAAGAAGAATTGAATAAAAAGTTAGAAAAACTGGATCAAAACAATGAAGAATTGAAGAAGCAATTCAAGGAGGACTTAGAGATCCTGAATAACAAAATGGAAAACAACCGAGAGGCGTTAGAAAAGAAGAGTGAGGAGTTGAAGAAACAAATAAAAAAGGATCTTGAAGTGTTAAATGACAAGATTGAAAACAACTGTGAAACACTCCAAAAACAATTGAAGGAAGAAGGGGAGAAGTCGAAGGATGAATGGAGGCAACAGTTGGCTGAGTGCAAAAATGAAATCAAACAGACCATAACTGAGACAAACGAAACAGTAATACACGTCCAGGAAGAGTTGACTGAAAAAATAAATCACGTCCAAGAGGAAGGAACTCTCAGGATCCAAGAAATACAGAAGACCACCACCGACGAGTGTAACAAAAATAAACAGGAGGTGCTTCAAGAGCTGAAGGAGAGGCACAAGGAAATCCAGACAGATGTCAGCGAACGCGTTGAAAGGGTATATACCACCATCAACAAGATTGACGAGGAAACGCAAGAAAATAAAGAAAAAATTAGACAAATCAGTCAGAAAGAGAAGCAAATGCAAGAGGAACTGGACGCTTTGAGGGAGAAGCCTTGCAGTAGCACTCATATATTTACGAATGAAAATAGGGAAGTGATTAACTTCAAGAGTTACCGAAGAAACCCCATAGAATTTCTGAAAAGGGTGGAGGAGCTCATCGAGAGGAACCGAGATACCAGATGGACAACGGTGAGAAGTCTCATCGACGAGATGTTTCGAGACACAAATGACAATTGGTGGACAGCCACACGACCAGAAATCAGCAGTACGCAGGAATTTAAAACGTTGTTTCGTGAAAAGTACTGGTCGGAGTCGACCCAAAATGTGGTGAGGAACGATATAAGCAACGGGAGATATGAGCCATGGGCTGGGCATACGTTAACGTCTCACTTCTTGGGCAAGGTCTGCCTAGCCCGGAATCTTGAACCAAGGATACCCGAAGAATCCCTAGTCATCCAACTGGGATATCACTACGAAGACGCCATACAGAGGGCCAGGAGACAGGGACAAATAAAGACGATACAGGGAATGGCCAACTTGCTGGAAGACCATGAAAACGATAGCCAGTACAAGAAGAATCGTGTGATTAACCAAAGGTACAACCGGGGGAATGAAAGTTACAACGTGCCAAGCCACAACTTACCCTATAGTAATACCCAGAACAACTACCGGAACATAATGAATCGTAACCCAAATAATTACCCAGGGGACCAACCATTCCATCGGAATCAACCCAACTACAATCAAGGTAACCAACCAACCAACGGAGATAATCCGAGTTACAACCAGGGGAACCAACCAAATAACAGAAATGCACAAAACCCTAGTGCACCGAATAATCACAACAGGGGGATAGAACAAGGTAGGAATACGAATGGCCACCCAAGTAATCACAATTACTATGGCAACCGGTACGACCCGAATTACCCATATAACAGAGGAAACGGGAGTAACCAAAATAGGGGTGACATGAGGCGTCAAGTCAATTTTATCAGCGGGAGGAGACAAAACAACCATCGGCGATATTGTCCCATTAGAACCAGCACAGTGTACAACAATTCCCAATACGACAACCAGCAAGTTACAGGAACGAGGACAATAGAAGCGCCAAGGAATCACATAAGTGATCAATCAACCTCAACCAATGAAATGGCAGACCAAGTAAATAGTCTGGCCAGTGGTTCCCAGCCACCTTTAAATTAAAAAGGTCAGTGAGAAACCACCAGGACCCTTCACATGACCAATCACTTGGGTTAAATTGACAAACTACGACGGAAAGTGAAATAAAGAAGATAACCATAATATCAAACAATTATTTAAAGGACATCAGGGAAGAACTTCTGGAGGAGGAGGATAACCCCTTGTCAACAACAAATAGTGAAATAGTGCATATAAAAGCCATTATTAATGGAATCAACACTGTCATAATGATCGATACTGGGTCAAATGTATCTCTCGTAAACCAACCTGAATTGGAGCGGATCCAGGCCAACTCCAATATACCTGTCCCGACTTTACCTATAAATAATATCGTCATAATTGGTGCCACAGGCAAACAAAATAAGACCATCAGAAAACAGGTCTCTTTAGAGCTGAACAGTCAAAACACAATCATACCCATCATTTTTCTTGTCGCAAATGGATTACCATTTAACATGCTGATTGGATGCGACGCACTGAGACAACACTCAGCAATTATTGACATGCAGAAGGGAATAGTAGTGCTTACTTCTGAGAAGGGAGTGTGGTCAGCCAATATAATCAACAATAACCCAACACAACTAACCCTAAATCATCATAAGGGGTTAAAGAGCTATTATTGCCAGACATATCAACCATCAATTACCATAGAAGAGGAAGAAGGAGAGGGAGAACTGTGGAAAAGAAAAATCGAAGACATTAGAAAGTTCCAAAGAGAGAGACCTCAGCAAGAGATAACGGGTGAACAGGCTGAAAAACTAATCGCCATATACCAAGAATACCATCACGTTTTCTCAAATACACCAGGGAAGGTCAAAGGTTTCCAATGTAAAATCGACTTTCGAGAGCCCATTGACTTCCACAGAAAATCTTACCCAATCGCCTACTCCCTAAAAAACGAGGTGAGAAAGGAAATAAATAGAATGATGGAGGAGGACATCATTGAATACAGTCAGTCTCCTTACACGAGTCCTATAGTCGCAATACCAAAAAAGAACGGTAAAGTCAGAATATGTTTAGACGCCCGGGAGATCAATAAGATGATCATTAATGATCGAACGTCACCGGGAGAGATCGAAGAGATACTCAAGAAATTCCATGGTACCAGATATATAAGCACCTGGGATACGGTATGTGGGTACTGGCAGGTGGAGCTGCACCCACACAGTAGGAAGTACATGGCATTCATCTTCGACGGAAGGAATTACCAGTTTAAGAGGTTACCTTTTGGCCTCGTTAATTCCGTCGCAGTGTTCGTCAAGTGTATGGACCAGGTCATAGGTCAAGAAGCATTGCAGTTCACAACAGTTTATGTGGACGACCTTTTAATAACATCATCTGACTGGGATGAGCACTGCAATCGGGTCAAACAGGTATTACAAAAATTATCTGTAAATAATATCACATTGAAATTAGACAAGTCCAAATTCATAGCAAACCAAGTCAAATTCTTGGGTTTCAACTTAGCAGAACAGGGGATAACACCATCCCAAGAGAAGGTGGAAGCTATTCAGAACTTCCCCACCCCAAAGAATAAGAAGCAGCTACAATCCTTCTTAGGTATTTGTAACTACTATAGAAAGTTCCAGACCAATTATTCTTATTTAACAGCAAAGTTCTCTAAACAACTATCAGCTAAAGAAAAGTGGACTTGGGGGAAGGAACAAGATGAAGTGCTAAAATTAATCAAAACAAAATTTCTTGAAACTATAATGCTAAACCACCCTAGTTTTGAACAGCCGTTCTATTTAAATTGTGACGCCAGCGATGTGAGCCTGGGCGCCGAGTTATATCAAGAGGATAAGGACGGACACCACCTGGTTATCAGCTTTGCCAGCAGGGTACTGAACCGATGCGAACGTAACTACAATGTTACTGAAAAGGAACTACTCAGTATTGTGTTCGCATGCGGAAAATTTAGGACGTATATCCTTGGATATCCCGTCACCGTCCGAAGTGACCATAAGTCCATTTCCTTTTTGAAACAGTGTAAGTTAAGTCATGGGAGGCTTACACGGATGGATACTCGCATTACAAGAGTACCACATAACGTGGGAGTACATTCCAGGGCGTAAAAATGTTGCCGCCGATGTATTATCCAGAATAAATGTCACCCATCAGACATTTGAAGGAGAAAAGGAGAAGATCGTCAAAGTGTTTTGTATAATAAAGAATAGAAAGGACCTGGAAGATATTCTAAACGAGGTAGTGGTACAGCAGAAACAAGATTCTAAATTACTAAACATAAGAAACAGACTGTTAGAAGATGAAGAAGTTGTGAATAAATATTATTGTATCCACCAAGATATACTCTTTGTTAAAACAAGAAAACATGATAGCACATGGAAACTTGTAGTTCCAAAAACATTAGGAAATAAGATAATTAAAGATTATCATGTTCGATACGGACATATGGGAACTGTAAAAATTGTAAAAGCATTGGAGGAGGAAGTCTTTATAAAAAATATAGTAAGGAAGGTAAACCAAAATATTAAAACATGTGTAATATGTCAAATGGTAAAGACCAATAACAAGAAAAAAGAGGGAACCATGATACCCATCACCTCAACAAAAAAGTTGGAAAAAATATTCCTCGATATATGTGGTCCATTCCCACGTAGTGGAGGGAGACATAAATACAAGTTTATTGTAATCATGTTAGACCACTATACAAAATATACAAAATTATATGCAATAAACAGAGCTACTACTAAGAAAATACTGGAAATAATAAAAACTAAATATATAACTGAAGTAGGAAGACCATGCATGATAATAACTGACCATGGAACGCAGTTCAAGGGAAAGAAATGGCGGAACGAATTACTAAAAGAGAATATAAAAACCTATAAAACTTCCAAATACCACCCTAGTAGCAACCCTGCAGAAAGAGTGCTAAGGGAAGTTGGACGAATACTAAGAACTTATTGTCACAACAACCAAAAAGAATGGCAAAAGTATTTGGCTTCTACCGAAGTATTTCTGAACATTAGTTACCATCAATTCACAGAAAACACCCCATACCTGATGATGTTTGGAAGAAAGCCCCACAGAGAGATACAAGACTTAATAAACTTCCCAGTCAACCCAGAAGACCCCTATGATGAAAACCACTGTTATAACCGTATTATGGAGAAAATAGAAAAACAAAGAGCAAGGTATTCACAGAAACAAATTAAAATAATAAAGTACCACAAGGGAGAGAAAGTGCTAATCAAAAACCAGGAACTACCCAGTACACTTGAAGGAATAGCCAAAAAATTGCTACTGTTATACGTTGGACCATATGTCATCACAAAGGACAATGGAAACAACACTTACGAGATAAGTAATATAACCACCAAAAAAGTAAAAGGAGTGTACAACCAAGCTTCCATAAAGAAGTTCTATGAAGAAAACTAAATAACTGGAATACGTTCATCCAGAATAAGTGTGACTATCATACACTTGAAGGAGAAGAGGTGCATAATAACGAAGTGTCGAACAAAAAGGAGAAGGCTATAATATGGAATGGAAATGATAATATAATAAATCCACAACCGTGAGAATTGAATTGATACCAAAATAAAATTATATATAATAAAATGTACGGCCATATGTCATCACGAAGGACAAGTAACTGTAAATAAAATACAGATACCAAAATTCAAAAATTATGTGTACACAACTTGCAACAACATTTCGATGACTTATGAGGCCTAAAATAAAATAAAAAAATATCAAAACAAAGGAATGAGTTACATAAATTCCTACTAAGTGAAATCAACTTACAATATATTAAAAAGTTGATGTGTGAAGTATATGAAATAATTAAACAAAATGTACCAAAATAGGAATACGCTACACAAATTCCTATAGTGTAAGAAAATTAACTTACAAGCTGAAATATACAAAAATAAAATCAGACCAAGCCTGATAAGATAAGTACATGAAATTATAATGAATCAGGGGTATTCAAATATCAAATATAAAAAATCTAAACTGGTACAAAGAAAGAGGGAGATTATGTATGAATCAAGTATACAAGCTATGGCTAAAGCAAAATCTTGCTAATTAACTGAGAGAAGTATAACAATGTCTAAGATAATTAAAATGATCACAATGAGAATTGAAAACCGAAAAATGAAAAGTTAATGATGAGATTAACATATAAATAAATAAAAAACAATCAATGTATGAGCAAATGATAGTAATAGTTAAGGTACAGCGGAAGGAAGAATGAGTAAAAGGCCAAAGTGATCTAAAAACAAACCACAAGGTGGACAATCCCAAAATATATTATTATTATTAAGTCACAAGTTGACAAAAAAGGTATTTATGATTGACTGTTGAAAAGTCCAGCAATCAAATAAACTGAGCAGAGATGACGTGCCTCTGGTCTCAGAAAAATGAGTAGTAATGGGAGAAACCAGCTACTAAAGTTAGGGAAAAAATTGTGTATAAGGGAGAACACACCAATGGAAATAAAAAGAAAAACAGATCCAAATAAAATGGAATGAATTCAGTAAGAAGAGAAATAAAGAATGGAGAAACGACCAAGAAAGAAAAGGAAAAAGATTATGTATAACTGATAATTTCATAAAAAACTATACTAGTGTTTTATCAAAATGATCAATTTTAAAGGAGAGGCATTATGTCACGACACAAATAGCCAACCCCGTACCAGAGATAAAAAATATATTTATAATTGTAAAAAATACCTCTTATCAAATGAACTGATTGATTTTAATTAAAATATAAGGAATATGACACGACAATACAACGACTTTAACCCAACCCAAGTGATTGAGACAAAAACATAAACATAAAGAAGGGAACCACGGAACATACTTAGTAAAATGTAAATATTTTAAAGTGATTGAGACAACAACCCAAACATAAAGAAGGGAACCACAAATAAACAACGAGAATGAGAAAATAATAAACCTAAGCCACAAGGAAACAAGTTTATGGGTTTAAATGACCCCAAAATGCCCAAAGGAACGGAGGAAAAACCTAATATATTAAACAAACAAGGAAAATGAAGAAGGAGGGAGACGAGCAAAAGTGAAATCCAAGAATGATTCACCAACACAAGTAAAATAGCACTCAACAAGAGCATTAAAACCAAAACAAGGGTTATCAGGAGGAAGGAGAGATAACGGTTACTACCCATTAAAAAGGCAACCAGAAACCACAAATTAGAATTGTTATTAGTTAGTAAGTATTAATTGTCATTAGGATTAAGTCATGAAAGAGAAATAAGTATAGGGGTCACCCACTATCAAACCAATGATATAAACAGTGATATAGTGTAATAGTGTAGGTGTCAGAACCCCAAAGTGAAGTGTAACACTAGTGAAATTGTAATTAACAATAAGTGATTTACAAGTGAAGGTAAGGTAAAAGTTGGAAATAAACAGTGCATAGATAACTGATAAATAAGTAGTATTAGGAGTGAATTATAGTATAAGGGATAGAAAAACACTAGAAGTGATAATGACTTTTTATTTAAAAAGATGTTCAATAGAGTTAAGTTAATTATAGCCAGTAGTAAGTAAAAAGGGAGGATTCCAGAATAGAATAAATTGAAGGTGTTACCATGGAGGGAATATAAAAATTGTTTAGAGATTGAGAAGTCAAAAAACTAACAAAGATACCTAATTTATAAAGGACTATTATTAATTTAATAACAAGTGATGTGGTTTATCACAACACAAATAATATGTGTTATAAACTAAAAAAATTAGCACATAAGGATAAGTTAGGAGTGAGTGATGATATTTCTTAATCAAAACAATAACTCTAATAACTTATAAAAAATTGTGTTCATGTTATTGTTATAAGAGGATATGGCTGAATGCAATGTGCAGTCCATAAACCTAATGTTATATTTTTAAGATTGAAATAAGGAGAGCAATATTGAATAATAAACAACACACCTACAGACTCAAAACACAACACAACGAATAAAAATATCAAAGTAAGCCCAATAGGCTGAACCAAAATGTGATTTGAACGAAATAAGTAAATTATTATAATGGCTACTTAGGCCTAGAAAAAAACATAACTGTCAGAACCAAACAAACAAAGATTATAACAAATTGAATCAGAATTTAGAAAATCTGAGGTGAAGGAATCACCAAGGATAAATTGTAGATCATTTATAACACAAAATATTGTAATAGGCATTATTATATAAAAGGAAATGTAATTAACAAGCATTAACATAATTGTAAAAACTTAAAATCTGAAAATACCCAAGCTTGTGGGGTATCAAAATAATCTATGAACGAGAATAAATACTATAGTGACAATATTTATTAACCAGGAAGGAAGATGGAGGAATAACAGTAATCAGAAGATATACGAAGGATTCGAAGTTTCGATAACAATACATCAACTCAAAATAAGCCTATTCGAAAAATACCGTTACTATGGAAACAGCGGTTGTTGACAGAAAAATACCGTTAAAAATTAGTAGAGAAAAAAAGAAGCGAAGCGTCACCAAGCCATACAGATGCAGAAGTTCGGAAGAAAGTTTTTTCAGTGTAAATCATGAAAATAATAGTATAAAGTTGCTGAAAACCAATCGTCAAAGAAGCAGATGACCACTACAACCAATATTACAAGACCCAAGACCTGAATAAACGGAAATTATCCATAAATAGAACGTCCAAACACAAGACGAAAGGACGCCACATTTTAATGAAGCCCAAAATCCAAGAAAACTGATTTTATGCAGCCAATTCCTATCTCGAACCAACTACAAAGGCCTATACACGTCGAATTGTTAAGTACTATCCAATTATTTATTTTCCACCAACCCTAATCACTTTAAATAATTTTGAAAGGTAAAATTACCACACTATAAAGATAGTATTTCTCTTTCATAGAGTATTTAAGCAAATTAAAACATAATGAAACATTGTTAACATAAAATAACCTAAGAATTGAACACGAACTTACAGAACACTTTTACAACACAACACAACAGATTGTAACAGCACACTTTATATTTCTTGTACTCTTAGATTAAGGTAATTTGTATTTTTTATTGTAACCATTGTAGTTCTCTAACTCATAGCCAAAAGAATCCACGGATTTTGAAACCAAAACATTATAATACGCCTAACGTAAACAGACGCTAGGTTAAATGGTTTCTAAATTAATTCGCCGCCCTGAAAATAAGATCTCATGTAATCAAACGATAATTATTTTGTTGCAATTGTAAATGTTTTCAGATATCACCATTAAAAAATATTCATTACAGGGAGTAACCAGCGTTATCATTTCATAGGGAGTGCTATATAATAATTACTTGTATTGAAGAATAAATCGTAGCAGTAAGCTAGTTGCCAGTTATTCGTCAGAAGCGACGATTGAGACGGCTGTGCGAGCGGGAACGATTTGAATACACCAACCCGCTACGCTGATAACTTGTTCAAACACAGTTTTTAGTTGTTTTGTAAAACGACTTGGCGCCACCCGGGATTATCACACCCCCTAAGAATAACAGGTAAGGTTACTGCCGTAATATACAGGTTATCAGAACTACGCTACGAACATCGCTAGCTACCAAAATTACTGTAACGACCCGGTGCGAGGCGAACGCACTAATCATCCAAAACACATTATTTTATGTATACATTTTGCAGGTACGACACAGTTGGATTGTTACAATATGCACAAAAAGATATAGACGCTGGTGGCTACACTTTACAAGTTAGTGCGCAAAGGTTATCTCTGGGATTGTATACATACGGTAATTGTTTTATTAATTTCTGACGAAAAATGAATAATTCGTGTAAAATGCAGGTTGTAATATTACGAACATTATTCTTTACAGTATATTGTGAAAGCAACAATGTCTGGAGAATTCAAAAATAATTCATTGAGTGGAGAAAAAAAGGTTAGTATTCTTGGTATACCGTATTCTTTTAATCAAATCAATTTTCAAATCAAATGGCACGATATTTTCAAAAATTTCAGTTTCATCCCTGACGTTGCTGATTATGTGGAGAAAAACAATATTGATTGAGAATTCCAGAATTATAAATGGTCTGAATGACAGTTTTTACATCACATTTTAAATAATATTAATTTCAACAATTTGCAAAAATGCATATTTATTTATTAAAATATATATGGGTAATTATTTACGATACTACTTAAGCTCAAATTGCGGTGAAATATTTCTTTTCCTATTCTTCTATACTATATAAGCACGAGAAAAATAATTTTAAACGGCGGTCGAACCTATTTACGGAGAAAAAAAATTAAATAATTACTCCCATAAGCGCGCATGTAAAATGAATGGCCGCCATGTTAACTAAGCAACGGCGGACAAGTGCACAGCGTATGACGAGTTATGACGTCATTACGCGGAGTACCCAGCGCTGCACTTCATAAGTTTACGCGGCAAATAACGTGGCGTTTTTTGACGCCTTATGGGAGAAATTATTTAATTTTTTTTCTTCGTAAATAGGTTCGACCGCCGTTTAAAATTATGGTAATTTTGCTCGATCTAGACTAAGCTCAAATTGCGGTGAAATATTTCTTTTCCTATTCTTCTATACTATATAAGCACGAAAAAAATTATTTTAAACGGTGGTCGAACCTATTTACGGAGAAAAAAAATTAAATAATTACTCACATAAGAACGCATGGAATATCCGGTGAACGCCATTTTCAGACTGTGAATGTGTACACCGGTACAGGATGGCGCGTGACGTCACCGCTTGTATATCAGCTGTCGCTGCAAATTGGCCTTTGGGATGTATATAATTCTTGCAAAAATGAAGGCGAACCATTTTCCAAACATTTACAAGCGAGTTGGATGAAAACCGAGTTGAGCCGATGCCTGCCGGTTAGGTTCGGAGAGGCGGCCCGAAGGGCCGCGGGATATAGTTCATTGTTCCAGATAATTCTTGCAAAAATTAAGGCGAACCGCAAAAATTGGACTGTATGAAAAGCGAGTTGAGTCAATTGCTGAAATCCGGACAAGTTTTGCCAAACGCCAAAAATTACCAGAGGCTGATGTAATGCTGACTTATCATTGGTACTTAGAAAAAAATCAACGGCTGGGTTCAAAATTTTGTAATCTCGCCTTTGTAATTGGTTAAGACAAAACAGCGGTTTCACCGTTGAGAATAAACGCGCGAATTTCACCATAAGTTGCATATTGCATAGTGTGTACTGTCGCCGCGTTAGGTAGTCTGGTGCGTGAATGTTTTTGTGATTATTATTATTCAGTGCTTTAGTTTGTGTTTGTGTGGTGTTATTAATTATGGTTTAATTATTTCTGTTGTTTACTATAGCTGTAACATTATAAATTTTAGGTAATACCTAACATTTTTATTCACACAATGGCCTGCTCAGCTATTCCTTGCGAGAAGAAGCCAGACGAATGCGTCCGCATGAGTGATTCTCAGATTATTGACTTTTTAATAGCCCACGAGGTTATTAAAGGGTCAATAAATTGTCCTACGTGTGGCTCCTTACTCGAATTGAATAGAGAGAGATTACATTTTCGATGTCAAAATTTGCGAGAAGTTCCCAAAAAAAAAAGGAGGTGTAACATCAAGTGGTCCGCACGAGAAGGGAGTTTCCTGTCGAATACCCGCCATCCTATCTCAACCTACTTCAACCTGGTCTGCCATTTCCTACATACCAAACCGCCTCGCCAACGCTTTCTCATGTGGAACTGTGGTGTGACCTCCCACTTCATCGTCGACTGGTACAGTTTTTGTCGGGAGGTTTTTATTTTCGACGCCCATCGCTCCTCAGCCAAACTGGGGGGCCCTGGAAAGACTGTAGAAGTCGACGAGGCCAAATTTGGGCGTCGCAAGTATAATCGGGGCAGGCTTATTAAAGGGCAGTGGGTGTTCGGGGGAGTGGAACACGGTTCTGGAAAGTGTTTTCTGGTACCGGTGGAGCGCCGGGATTCCACTACTCTGCTCAATATCATTGAGAAGTGGATTCTTCCAGGCACAACTATCATAAGCGATTGCTGGAAAGCATATGATTGCCTGGAAGAAGCGGGGTTCATTCACCAAAGTGTGAATCACCAGCAAAACTTCGTGGACCCCGCAACCGGCGCTCATACTAACACCGTGGAGAGGGCATGGAGAGAAGTCCGCCATGGTATCCCACGATTCGGCCGGAGAGAAGAACATTTCGTTGAATACCTGGCGGAATACATGTTCAAGCGCCGGTACCCGCTATATGACGGCCATCGCGTGCACGCCTTTTTCAGAGCCGCAGCCGATTTGTATCCCCCGACACATTAAGGTAAGATTTTCATCTTTTCATAATTATATGCATGGATTACATGTGTGTGTGTGTGTGTGTGTGTGTGTGTGTGTGAAATATTCAAATTGCCGTGAAATATTTCTTTTTCTATTCTTCTATACTATATAAACACGAGAAAAATAATTTTAAACGGTGGTCGAACCTATTTACGAAGACAAAAAATTAAATAATTTCTCCCATAAGGTGCCAAAAAACGCTACGTTATTTGCCGCGTAAACTTAGGAAGTACAGCGCTGAGTACTCTCCGCAATGACATCATAACTCGTCATTCGCTGTGTAACTGTGCGCCGTTTCTTAGATAACATGGCGGTCATTCACTTTACATGCGCGCTTATGGGAGTAATTATTTAATTTTTTTTCTCCGTAAATAGGTTCGACCACCGTTTAAAATAATTTTTTTCGTGCTTATATAGTATAGAAGAATAGGAAAAGAAATATTTCACCGCAATTTGAGCATAGTCCGGATCGAGCATAATTACCAAAATTATTTTTCTCGTGTTTATATAGTATAGAAGAATAGAAAAAGAAATATTTCACGGCAATTTGAATATTTCACACACACACACACACACACACACACACACACACACACACACACACACACACACACACACACACACACACACACACACACACACACACACACACACACACACACACACACACACGGTGACATGGAATCCATGCATATAATTATGAAAAGATGAAAATCTTACCTTAATGTAGCAGGCCATTGTGTATTAAAATGTTACACAATTACACAAACTAAAGCACTGAAAATCACATTACGCGGAGTACCCAGCGCTGTACTTCATAAATTTATAAAGTAATCGGCTCAATATTACAAACGTTAATAATAGTAAATAACCCTAAACAACAGAAATAATTAAACCATAATTAATAACACCGCACAATTACACAAACACAAACTGAAGCACTGAAAATCACAAAATACATTCCCACACAAAACGACCTGACGCGGAACGGTAGCGTTTTCTCTAAAACCTAAACGGCCAAACCGCTCTTTTCCTCTTAACCAATTACAAATCAGAGATTACAAAATTTTGAACTCAGCCAATCAAAAGTCAGCATTACGTCGGCGTTTGGTAATATTTGGCGTTTGGCAAAATTTGTCCGGATTTCAGCAATTGACTCAACTCGCTTTTCATACAGTCCAATTTTTGCAAGAATTATCTGGAACAATGAACTATATCCGCGGCCCTTCGGGCCGACCCTCCGAACCTAACCGGCAGGTATCGGCTCAACTCGCTTTTCATCCAACTCGCTTGCAAGTGTTTGAAAAATGTTTCGCCTTAATTTTTGCAAGAAATATCTGGAACAATGAACTATATCCGCGGCCCTTCGGGCCGCCCTTCCGAACCTAACCGGCAGGTATCGGCTCAACTCGCTTTTCATCCAACTCGCTTGTAAATGTTTGGAAAATGATTCGCCTTCATTTTTGCAACAATTATATACATCCCAAAGTCCAATTTGGAGCGACAGCTGATGTACAAGCGGTTACACAAACTGAAAATGGCGTTCACTGGCTGATGCATGCGTTCTTATGTGAGTAATTATTTAATTTTTTTTCTCCGTAAATAGGTTCGACCGCCGTTTAAAATTATTTTTCTCGTGTTTATATAGTATAGAAGAATATGAAAAAAAATATTTCACCGCAATTTGAACTTACGTAGTATCGTAAACAATTGTAATTAATTTATAAATCATGTGCTACAATGCTAAACATTTTGCTTTTTTAATAAATTCGGTCTTGGGCAAATTATCGTTGGAAAGAAACTCTAAGCATTCAGAACATGGATGTTTTTTTACGACTCCAGTGGTACTTTCCGCAATGTAAAATGTCGCGTTAGCATTGTACACATTTGCATGCTCGAATATACAACACAAATTATTAAATGATAACGTTTGTATACTGGATTCAGGTTGGGACAAAACAGTTGCATCTGACGAAACTGACATATTACTCTCAACGCGAGAGACTGATTGTAACCTTGTTTTCACTGACAAGATGAGATGATTATTATACATATTCATGTATAATACATAAGGTATACCATACATAAATCAAATTAGTACACTAAGGTTATAACCCTGATATGTAAAAATATTAATATTTACATATATAATTTACATTAAATAATGCAATGCACAGCGTGCTTACATTGCTGCTGCCATATTACATTTGAAAGTCTCGGAGCAAAGATGGCGGGTGCGAATACTTATTCCTATAGGGCTCTAGTACAATTCGTATTCTGTGCTGTGCCCTGTGCCTCTGCCACACAAATCAATGCGTAAACTGACTTTCAAATGAATAGTAATTCTAGTATAACCTTCACGGTTAACCAATTTCTATATGTAACATTAATCTCAAACTGATTGTGTATATTTCTTTTACTTCATCTTGTGTGTTTTTTTTTTAATTTACAGATTGATTTAATACGTATCTGTGTATTAAGTACATGGATACGTCTCGGATCCCGATAAGATCCTAAGTTTCCACAGGGATTTATGTTATAATTGTAGAACCGGGTAACCAAACAAAAATTAAAGTGTTATGAAATAAAAAATAAATACATACAGTCAACTTCCTGGAAGTTAGGTGTTGGCGTAAAATATGCTGCAATTATTATATGAACACCGATGAACGCCAAAGGTACCACACGTTGTTTGATTTGGGTAGCACAGGTCGCTTGCACTTCGCAAATACAGTATGTATAAGGAATTTATTGCAGTATTTATTACTTACTTTCTTTAAAATATTTTGCTCAGTGGTGTATTGAATAGATTCTACATTTGCGCACCTGGTATAAGTACTCTACAACTGCAAGTTAAGTTAGTTATTTAAAATCAACAAAGAGTTGGGTTATGCTGAAATCCTAGTATAATAACAACTTAAGGTAAATTTGGCATACCAGATTTTATTTGCTTTAATTCCAAGTATGTCTCATCTCATTTGTTTCTAAAGTATACGATTTTAGTAACTAAACATGTTTTGCTTCATAATGGCCCTCATAATTTTTTATTTAATTATTATTATTATTTTTATTTAATACCATATTTTTCAAATGCCCATGTTCAACATGTAGAAGGATAGATGCTGAGAAAATCTAATTTTCTTCTAACACTTTTCTTACATTGTGATTCTGGTATAGACCTGGTATACACCTCAGTTTTGTGGGTATAAGGTTTGAGGTTTTATGTATCATGTTTTAATGACATCATAACTAGTTTTCATATTACTGTATACTCAATGAACAAAGCAATCGTTCACAAGATATTTTATACTTATATGTATTTATACTTTATACTTCATAAGCAATCGTTCATATTAACTTCTCATTTACCTCAATCGTGTGTGTGTGTGTGTGTGTGTGTGTGTGTGTGTGTGTGTGTGTGTGTAAGTTATAATTATAAGTAAAGTCAACACCATTAAATTCTTCAAATTAATTTTAAACTAAATCAATTAAATAAAATTAAACATTTTAACTAAATGAAATGTTATAATATTTCTTTTATTAGGCCTATTATTATTATTATTGTTGTTGTTGCTGTTGTTATAATTATCATTATATTTCCTAAGTGAAGGACTAGTAGTTGGATATATAGGCTACTTTTACTGTCTTGGGTGCATACATGATGTGTCATTGAAAAATTCCGTATTTGCCATACCGTGTTGTTGCAGATAAAATCTTTTCTCAAAGTAACATTATAAGGTCCAACATGAATTAAGCTAAGAATCCACTTCCAAGTAAATCAGTTAAACATTATCAGGTATCACAAATTTCCAATTATCATTATGAACTGTGTATTATACATTGTTTTGAATTATAGCAAAATTGAAAGTGAAGGGCATGGAAATGCGCGAAACCCGTACGGTCAGAGGGGGAAGGCAATGTGGTGGGAGTCGCTGTGAGATGTGAGAAGAGAATTGTTGTTATCAGCGATAGTGCAGCCAACCTATGAACATTATTTCTAATAGTAGGCCTATGGCCAGTCAGTCTTTCCTGAACAGTCATCTGCGCCAACCCAATTTACCTTCAGAATTTTTAATGTTTCCAAAACCAGAATATTTGTATATAAATTGACAATGTCCATCGAGACAAGTTTATAACTAGGTGTAATCTCCATATCTTTAATTTTATTTATGAATTCAAAGGTGTTTTTTACATTGTGGATATTTTCTAATTTTATGCTGTTCTTAATAATTTGTTGCAGTTTTTTGGCTATTTTATAATTAGGGGCGGTCGTATAGTTAATCAAAGGTCATATAGGAATGTTTTGTTTGTGTAATTTGGGCAGTCCCGTAAATTCAGGTGCCTAAGGTTTGATTTGTTTCACATTCCGTCTGGTTTGTGTGTCAAGTAAATTTACACATGTATTAATAGCTGAATTTATGGTTTTTGTGTGTTTTTCGGTCGGGTCATCATTTACCATTGTTATGTTTGTGCCGAGTTTTGGAATACTCGGCCATTTTCCTAGTTAATTAGGTGACGGTCATTGCGGGGGTTTGTGATTTAATTATTTGAGCGAAGTATGAGCCGTTATCGGCATGTCTCGTTCGCGATCCGTGCGCGCTCTAGGCGGGAGTGATAGAGATATTTTTCTTGTGACTACGGAGTTCAGTATTCGTCAGGCAGCCGAACTCGAAACAGTTCCAATTTCTCCCGGCGGACATCAGTTTGATTTTGTACTCTGCTATTAACCATCATGACTAGATAATCGACTAAGCGACTCTTCGGTAAGTCTGTTAAAAGTAACTTATTTATTATTTAAGAAAAGAATAGTTATTTAGCTTAAAGTAATGCCGATGCAATGCGATATAAATACGAAAGTCACCACGTGGCGAGTGCAAGTTAAACTCTGTGTATGCATGCCTTGAAAGTTAACACTGGCTGAGCTAAAGCATTTATAAAGTAGTTATAGCTGTGTATTTTTCCTAATTATATCATAATAATTTCTTTATAATCATAGGGGGGCATAAGAGAATGTTTTATGCACTAAATGTAGAGGTATATGAACTGTATATGTTTTATGAACCTGTTTAAGTTTGCAACTCATCTCGATATTGTAATAAGGGTTTATTAAGTTGACGAACTGTCCATAAATACTAGTAATTTAATTCTAAAATTTTCTACTGAAGGTAACTTCTGTGCTTTCTTAAAAAAATTGCAAATTTTCTTTTAATCTGAGCATGTGGTAGTGTGTGATTTTGGTGGAGTCATGAATATTAGGGGGATCGTGAATTGGGTAACATTAAGTAATTGTCAATATATATAATTGTTCAGGGTTCCCGACCTAAGACGATCTCGATCCACTCCAGCGGGTGGCCGAACGTCTGCCACCAATGACATTACACCAGTAATTCTCCGTCTGTGCCGTCGGGAGGAAGAAATGGACAATACACCAGGTTGTGTGCCGGATTTCACAGGTGACATTTAACCATTTATCTATATTTTGGCCTCTACAATGTAGAACACCGTATTCTCTTCCTGGAACTTCTCCAATTAAAGTTGTTGGGACACAAGTCCAGCGAGACAATAAGTGCTTTTAAATTTTGTCAGTATATTTTATTAAGGCTTATGCCCCCTTAGTAAATGTGAGCCCGGACGGGGTCATGCGCTACCGAATTTTGCTGTGAAATTTTCTTTAAAGGGTAAAAGTGTGGGTGACTTAAGTTTACTGATTTGTAGGGGGTGAATTATGCTTACATTGATTAAGGGTATTCATAGCTATATGGGTTTCGTTTTTTTTTGTAGATTTAAAGGTTTGGGGTGGTGCTGTAACCTGTGGACGTCACCCGTAGGTGCCGTTAGTACAGGTCTATAGCATGTTTTAGGTTGCTGAAACTGGTGGTGCGCATGGCCTCGCCTGTGGCCAAGCCAACACTGTAGAAACAACTCAAACGTGTTTTATTAGGGGCTGATGTTATAAAGTTTTTTTAATTAAAATGGTCTTTATATATATATTTTATAAAATTATATTAACTCAGTAACATTTCAATATAAGTGAAATTTCATTCAGTTCTTTTACTGCCATAGCCAGTGTACTACTAGTTAAATTGTTAATATGAGCACACTATTGGTTCAATCATAAACCATATTTTATATGTTTTATAAAAATTATTTTAACTCTGTAACAATTCAATATAAGTGAAATTTCATTCAGTTCTTTTACTGCCATAGCCAGTGTACTACTAGTTAAATTGTTAATATGAGCACACTATTGGTTCAATCATAAACCATATTTTATATGTTTTATAAAAATTATATTAACTCAGTAATAATTCAATATGAGTAAAATTTCATTCAGTTCTTTTACTGCCAGAGCCAGTGTACTACTAGTGCAGTTGTTAATATGGGTACACTATTGATTCTTACTTCTAATCATAAATTCTGTTATACATTCGTACGGCCGTGCAGCCATGTTGACCTGGCCATGGCGCAGTCCTATCTGGGGGAGCTTTTCTAAAATTTTGAAATTTTGTGATAATTTCTTTGGTTGCAAGCAGTCATAACTGGACTGGTTAATGGTTTGGTTTATGAAGGTTTATGTAGGCTGGGTACCTTACCCTTTTACAGTATTTTGGGATGGGGATCTAGGTCACTGATACTGAAGATGCTATTCTTCGGGGGCATGGTTAAATGTTTCTGAGCTGCCTGCCAGGTGAACATGTGTGTAGTATATACATATGTGTGCATATCGATATGTGTCCGCCATGTGTATTTATGTAACTATTTATTTGTGTGTAATTATGTGTGCATATTGATTGGTGTTATAGTTATTTATATTTGGGAGGTATGATTATGCTGATGTCTACATGTAAGGAGGTATTATTATGCTGATGTCTACATGTAATTTAATTTGATGAAAGGATACTTGCATGTTATTTGAAGTAGCTAAATAAAATTGTTATTGTTGCTAAACAATGAGTTTAATTGCAAGTCCCGTCATACTGGACCCAGCGCAGTTTTGGCTTCCCTAGGCTCTGGCCTAGTTTTAAATAACCAGTGGCCCCTCTTTCAAAAAAAAAAAAGTTTTTTTACTAAAGTCTACAAGTTGAAAGAGGGGTTACAAATGGTAGCAGAGCGCGATCGATTCTTTGGTCGAACCCTTGGGTCCTGTGGTGTGACGGGGCTTGCAAGCTCGGAAATAGTTTGGAAAGAACATCAAACATCAGCAATATTTGAAAATGAAAATAATTGGTAGATGCTATGGGATTTCAATTGTAAACCTGGTGCCGCCACGTGGGATGCGTTTTAGTTGGGAGTTTTATTATTGTTGAGATTGGACCTTACCGGAGAGCGCGGGGGGGTTGCCGGGGGAATGGCTGTCTGTTATATAAATAGTTATGAAGTAATAGCGCGAGAGGTTAACGGGATGCGGTATGGCCTGACCGGAAGTCGGTACTGTCATTGACCTGACTTAGTCATGGAAGTTATAATAAATGTCTTGTTGAATTGTTGTATGTTGTGGTAGTTGTTCGGTGGTGTGGATTGTATGTTAGTGTTAGTGTTTGATGTCGTTTCTTCTTTGAGTCTGGCGGCTGACGGGGAGTTGGTTCTGGAGTGGATTGAGTTTTCGCAGCGCTAGGGAACCCGGGGGTCTACTCAAAGGAAGGACAGTACTTGAGTTTTTCCGATTCTTGTTAATATGTGTTGTAAGTCATGTTTTTGTGTTAGGTGTTTCGTGGGAATTATGTTTGTTGTTGTGGGTTTTGAATTGTGATTCTGGCGGGGGTAGGTTACCACAAAACTACCCTACCCTATTTCCGGCATTCTCCGGAGACTTCCGGTGGTAGATGGACAAGATGTGGGCAAATTGTTGGTTTTCCTGGACATTGTCCTGCAGTTGGCGGAGTTTCCGGGGCTGCCCGAGGATGTCCTCTTGTCTGTTATATATCCATATTGCCGGGGTTCATTGGCTGAGCTGGTCACCCGCACTCTGCGTCGTGGTGGCAGTATCGACTCTCTCCATGGGGAGGTGTTGGACTCTTTCATACCCCGTCGGCAACGTGAGCATTTGAAACTTAGCCGGTTCTATCGTGCACAGGCCAACGGAGAGGCGTTGGGGGATTTTGTGCAGGATATCCGTAAATGTGCTCGGGTTTTGAGGTTAGGGTTGCCCGAGAAGGATGTCGTTGGAAGAATTTTAGAAGGGGTGACGCCCCAAGAGAGATCCCGTTTGGTGTTCGCGGACCGTCCACGTTGTTTTGCGGATCTCGAACGGCTATGTGTGTTTTCTAGAATGGTCCAGGGGATTGACGAGTCCCGTGAGCACGTGACTCATGATAAGTTAAGACACGAGAGGCATGGGGGGCGAATCGTTCCATCCTCATGCGGTAATGAAAATAGAATTATAAACTCTTGTAGCGAGAGGCGCCGTCGTCCGCCTAATGTGACTTGTTTTAAGTGTGGTAGGTTGGGCCACGTCAGACGATTTTGTACTGGGGTTGGGTCGAGTCCAACGTCCCTCCCCAAGGCGCCCAAGGTCATTCAGAAAAGGGTCAATGAGGGGAAGATATGTCGGAGGTCTTCCCCTACCTGTCGCGGGTCTTCTAAGGTACGCGCCTCCAGGCCAGTTGTAGGTCCCAAGTCTTTAGGCAGCAAGGTCCTCCAAACCATCTCTAGAACCACTTCTGTATGCCCCTTCTTGCTGTTGGAGTTGAAAAAGAGTCAACTCAGAGCATTAGTTGACTCCGGATCAGCAAGATCTATCATTTCATCCAAAGTGTGCGAGGACCTTGAACGACAGGGTTTAATTAAAAGGTCGGAACAGTCTTCCGTAGTGTGCTGGACGGCATCCCAGGAAATTCTGCCCATTTCCCGGGTAGTTTCTTTCAAGTTCAAAATCGAGGGATTTTCTTGGGTGTGGAGCTTTCTGGTTTCTCCTGCTCTGGGAGTTGAATGCATTATTGGTGCCGATTTCATCTGCAAAAGTGGTCTCGTTATTGACATCCAAGAGCACCAATGCTATTTTAAATTTAATCGGGGAGTTGTAATCCCTTTCCTTGGATATCAGGGGACCAGGCAAGATATCCAAGAGGTTAAGTGCCCCGACACATCTAGAGACCACCTCTCCCAGTCCCAGCGGTCCGCTTTAGATCAGTTGTGTGAGCGTTTCCCCACTGTATTAACTCCGGCCCTTGGGCTCGGACTCGGCCTTTGGGCTTGGGCTTGGGCTTGGGCTTGGGCTCTTGGAGTATAAGATCCGCCTAACGGACTCCAAGGTGGTGCGCTCCCACCCTTATAAGTTTGCCCCCCCGAAGATGAGCATCTTGAGGGAGAAGGTTCAAGAATTATTAGATCAAGGGGTGATTGAACCTTCTCAGTCCAGTTATGCCAGTCCAGCGTTCCTAGTGCCCAAGCCTGGAGGTAAGCACAGGATAGTCATCGACTACCACAAGCTGAACGCTAACATCGAGGTAGATTCGGTCCCACTTCCTGACCTTCATTCCGCGTTCGATTGGTTCAGTGAGGCGAGGTATTTTACCATCATTGACCTCAACTCTGCATATCACCAGATTCCCTTGACGAAAGAAAGTAGGCCCTACACGGCATTCTGTGTTCCGTGGAACCTCTATCAGTATACTAGGGTGCCTATGGGTCTAGCGGTAGGGGCCCAAACACTCACCCGTTTGCTTGACACCGTTTTTCACGATGTCAAGTTCAAGTACGTTTTTAATTATCTTGATGACTTGCTGGTGTACAGCAAGGGGTACGAGGAACATTTGGATCATCTTGAAGAGGTGATGTGCAGGTTGAGGGGTGCTGGCCTCACTGTCAATCCAGAAAAGGTGAAGTTTGCCCAGACACAAATTTCTTTTCTGGGCCACCTGATTTCCCATAGAGGTGTCACTGTGGATCCTGAGCGAACACAGGGGATCAGGGACTTTCCCCCACCAAAGGATGCCAAAGGCATCGCGAGATTTGTGGGGATGGTCAATTTCTATCGACGTTTCATCCCAAACGCGGCGGAGATTGCGGCACCTCTGAATGAACTCCGGAAGAAGGGCGCCAAATTTGTATGGGGGGAAAAGCAACAGAAGGCTTTCGAGACTCTGAAGGAAGCCATTATTTCCCCTCCAGTACTGAGAATGCCAGACTTCTCGAGACAGTTTATCTTACAGACGGACGCGAGTTCGGTGGCGCTCGGGGCGGTTCTGTCCCAAGTCGTTGATGGTGCTAGGCAGCCTGTGGCCTTCATTTCTAGAACTTTGACCCAACAAGAACGGAAGTCTTCAGTGTATGAGCTAGAGTGTTTGGCTGTTGTATACGCTCTAGATAAGTTCAGGCGTTTTCTGGAACACGCTGAGTTCCTGCTCGAGACCGACAACCAGGCTCTCTCTTGGCTTCTCGCTCATCCCCGGCAGCTGGGTAAGATTGGACGATGGGTGGTTAAAATCTCATCCTTTAAATTTAAGGTGCAACACATTCGGGGAACTCAAAATGTGGTTGCAGATGCTTTGTCCCGTATGTTCTCCCAGCCCAGCGAAGCCCAGCCGGAGCAACCCTGTTCTGTTCTACTGGACTTTCCTTTAGCTTTTACTGATGTGTTGCCCCATCAGTTAAATGATGAAGAGTTGGATCCGATCATCCAAAATCTAAAAGAGGGTAACGTGCAGGTCCCCTACTTCTTGTCCAGGGGCGTCCTATGTTGCAGAGAGAAGAAAGGACGGGCCCTGAAGATAGTGCTGCCTAGCAAACTCGTGCCCATGGTCTTCAGCTACTATCACAATTCCCCGGTAGGTGGACATAAGGGAATTTCGAAGACCATTTCCAGTATTAGAAAAAACTTCATCTGGAAGGGCATGGATAGGGACATAGCAACTCGGGTGAAGGCATGTCATCTCTGTGGCTTAAGCAAGCCTGTCCAAAACACAAAGTTAGGGCTGTTGTCATCTGATGTGGCGAGCAGACCGATGGAGAAGCTATTCATCGACTACGTGGGACCCTTCCCGCGTAGCAAGTCAGGTAATGCTTACCTACTTGTCTGTGTGGATGCTTTTTCGAAGTTTGCCTGGCTACTGCCCTTACGGCAGGCAACTGCTCGATTGACCATAAACGCGCTCCAGAGTCATGTATTTCAGCACTTCGGTCTTCCGGCCATCATTGTCTCGGACAATGGTCCACAATTTATTTCAGGCGGTTTTCGGCGAATGTGCTTCGCCAATGGCATCAAACATGTAACCACTTCCCCCTATTACCCACAGCCGTCCCACGCGGAGAGATTCAACAGGAATCTCCGGTCCGCACTCATTGCCTATCATGCGGAACAACAGACCACCTGGGACCAGAACCTTAAGTGGTTACAGCTAGCTTTCAATACGGCCCTGCATGACAGCCATAAGGCCGTTCCTTTTGAAGTTATGTTTGGTTTCTCGCCTACGCTTCCCTTGGCCAACTTGTGGAACATAGACGATCTTCTGCCGAGTAATCCGGACATTAGGACGGCAGATAGGTGGAAAGAGGCCCGGAAGAATTTGCTTCGTGCGCACGAGCGCGTCCGTAGTCGGTATAATCAGGGGCGTATTCCGAATCCCTTTAAAGTAGGAGATTTGGTCTACTGCCAGAGCCACCCGATCAGCTCAGCTGCCGATAAAAGAGCCGCCAAGCTGTGCTACCGCTGGTCGGGGCCGTACCGCATCCTGGGGTTCACGTCGCCTGTGACGGCTAGGTTGGGCGAACCGGGAGATACGTCTAAAGAGATAGTCTCTCACGTCTCGAAGTTGAAGCCCTGCCACATCGGGCGGCCGGGCTGATAGAAAGGGGGGAACTTGCCGGTCCCCATTTAGGTAGGGATGGAGGTTATTCGGGGAGATGTGTGCTCTGGGGGGGGAGTTGATAGATGGTAGCGGGTGGACGCTTCCCACAGTCCCGGTGGGGTTCGTCTACTTCAGGGATGCGCCCCTGCCTGCGCGAGCCTTGGTTTCCTCCAATTGTCCTTATGTCCGGAGGGAGCCATGTCCTTACCTTCAGTCCTAGCCTATGACCGTAATCATCCTTGACCATCCACCTTCCGGAAAAAAAAAAAAAAAAAAAAAAAAAAAAAAAAAAAAAAAAAAAAAGGAGAGTAGAGAGCCCTTGGAGCACACACACACACACACGTATGGGATTATGGATATGTATACATATACATGCAAGTGAGATTATTGGGTCAGGGAGACCAGATCCCCTTTTCTTCGGTGATTCTGAAACACGGTTATTGTTTGGCGTTTTGGGGCTAGTCCCTTTGGTAACTATAGGGCTTGCCGCCCTGTTGTGGTTGTGTCGGTTTCTCAAACATAGTTGGGCATGTCTCGGGGGGCCAGTGCTCAGGGAGCTCCCGTACCTTCTTTCGTCTTTTCTTCGCTGTCACTTCTTGCCGTAGGCTGGCCCCGATCAGGTCAGCCTGCGGTGGCTACACACTTACACGTTACATGTCTTCTTCTGCTCTTTCATTTTCCTTCTGAGCCTCTGTTCTCCTAGGAGCCATGACTGATGGGAAAACCGATAACAACTTGAGTATGGTATATAAGGATGGTACACTGCAGGGTACCACTGAGTTCCAATTGGGGCAACCATGTTGCCCTTTTGGAGTGGGGGTGTGCAGAGTTTTGGAATACTCGGCCATTTTCCTAGTTAATTAGGTGACGGTCATTGCGGGGGTTTGTGATTTAATTATTTGAGCGAAGTATGAGCCGTTATCGGCATGTCTCGT
Source organism: Magicicada septendecula (assembly GCA_034769895.1). Classification (NCBI taxonomy): domain Eukaryota; kingdom Metazoa; phylum Arthropoda; class Insecta; order Hemiptera; family Cicadidae; genus Magicicada; species Magicicada septendecula. The sequence continues at coordinate 364,813,736 of CM068373.1, read as the reverse complement.
TCGCGATCCGTGCGCGCTCTAGGCGGGAGTGATAGAGATATTTTTCTTGTGACTACGGAGTTCAGTATTCGTCAGGCAGCCGAACTCGAAACAGTTTCAATTTCTCCCGGCGGACATCAGTTTGATTTTGTACTCTGCTATTAACCATCATGACTAGATAATCGACTAAGCGACTCTTCGGTAAGTCTGTTAAAAGTAACTTATTTATTATTTAAGAAAAGAATAGTTATTTAGCTTAAAGTAATGCCGATGCAATGCGATATAAATACGAAAGTCACCACGTGGCGAGTGCAAGTTAAACTCTGTGTATGCATGCCTTGAAAGTTAACACTGGCTGAGCTAAAGCATTTATAAAGTAATTATAGCTGTGTATTTTTCCTAATTATATCATAATAATTTCTTTATAATCATAGGGGGGCATAAGAGAATGTTTTATGCACTAAATGTAGAGGTATATGAACTGTATATGTTTTATGAACCTGTTTAAGTTTGCAACTCATCTCGATATTGTAATAAGGGTTTATTAAGTTGACGAACTGTCCATAAATACTAGTAATTTAATTCTAAAATTTTCTACTGAAGGTAACTTCTGTGCTTTCTTAAAAAAATTGCAAATTTTCTTTTAATCTGAGCATGTGGTAGTGTGTGATTTTGGTGGAATCATGAATATTAGGGGGATCGTGAATTGGGTAACATTAAGTAATTGTCAATATATATAATTGTTCAGGGTTCCCGACCTAAGACGATCTCGATCCACTCCAGCGGGTGGCCGAACGTCTGCCACCAATGACATTACACCAGTAATTCTCCGTCTGTGCTGTCGGGAGGAAGAAATGGACAATACACCAGGTTGTGTGCCGGATTTCACAGGTGACATTTAACCATTTATCTATATTTTGGCCTCTACAATGTAGAACACCGTATTCTCTTCCTGGAACTTCTCCAATTAAAGTTGTTGGGACACAAGTCCAGCGAGACAATAAGTGCTTTTAAATTTTGTCAGTATATTTTATTAAGGCTTATGCCCCCTTAGTAAATGTGAGCCCGGACGGGGTCATGCGCTACCGAATTTTGCTGTGAAATTTTCTTTAAAGGGTAAAAGTGTGGGTGACTTAAGTTTACTGATTTGTAGGGGGTGAATTATGCTTACATTGATTAAGGGTATTCATAGCTATATGGGTTTCGTTTTGTAACCCCTCTTTCAACTTGTAGACTTTAGTAAAAAAACTTTTTTTTTTTTTTGAAAGAGGGGCCACTGGTTATTTAAAACTAGGCCAGAGCCTAGGGAAGCCAAAACTGCGCTGGGTCCAGTATGACGGGACTTGCAATTAAACTCATTGTTTAGCAACAATAACAATTTTATTTAGCTACTTCAAATAACATGCAAGTATCCTTTCATCAAATTAAATTACATGTAGACATCAGCATAATAATACCTCCTTACATGTAGACATCAGCATAATCATACCTCCCAAATATAAATAACTATAACATCAATCAATATGCACACATAATTACACACAAATAAATAGTTACATAAATACACATGGCGGACACATATCGATATGCACACATATATATATACTACACACATGTTCACCTGGCAGGCAGCTCAGAAACATTTAACCATGCCCCCGAAGAATAGCATCTTCAGTATCAGTGACCTAGATCCCCATCCCAAAATACTGTAAAAGGGTAAGGTACCCAGCCTACATAAACCTTCATAAACCAAACCATTAACCAGTCCAGTTATGACTGCTTGCAACCAAAGAAATTATCACAAAATTTCAAAATTTTAGAAAAGCTCCCCCAGATAGGACTGCGCCATGGCCAGGTCAACATGGCTGCACGGCCGTACGAATGTATAACAGAATTTATGATTAGAAGTAAGAATCAATAGTGTACCCATATTAACAACTGCACTAGTAGTACACTGGCTCTGGCAGTAAAAGAACTGAATGAAATTTTACTCATATTGAATTATTACTGAGTTAATATAATTTTTATAAAACATAAAATATGGTTTATGATTGAACCAATAGTGTGCTCATATTAACAATTTAACTAGTAGTACACTGGCTATGGCAGTAAAAGAACTGAATGAAATTTCACTTATATTGAATTGTTACTGAGTTAAAATAATTTTTATAAAACATAAAAATGGTTTATGATTGAACCAATAGTGTGCTCATATTAACAATTTAACTAGTAGTACACTGGCTATGGCAGTAAAAGAACTGAATGAAATTTCACTTATATTGAAATGTTACTGAGTTAATATAATTTTATAAAATATATATATAAAGACCATTTTAATTAAAAAACTTTATAACATCAGCCCCTAATAAAACACGTTTGAGTTGTTTCTACAGTGTTGGCTTGGCCACAGGCGAGGCCATGCGCACCACCAGTTTCAGCAACCTAAAACATGCTATAGACCTGTACTAACGGCACCTACGGGTGACGTCCACAGGTTACAGCACCACCCCAAACCTTTAAATCTACAAAAAAAAACGAAACCCATATAGCTATGAATACCCTTAATCAATGTAAGCATAATTCACCCCCTACAAATCAGTAAACTTGAGTCACCCACACTTTTACCCTTTAAAGAAAATTTCACAGCAAAATTCGGTAGCGCATGACCCCGTCCGGGCTCACATTTACTAAGGGGGCATAAGCCTTAATAAAATATACTGACAAAATTTAAAAGCACTTATTGTCTCGCTGGACTTGTGTCCCAACAACTTTAATTGGAGAAGTTCCAGGAAGAGAATACGGTGTTCTACATTGTAGAGGCCAAAATATAGATAAATGGTTAAATGTCACCTGTGAAATCCGGCACACAACCTGGTGTATTGTCCATTTCTTCCTCCCGACAGCACAGACGGAGAATTACTGGTGTAATGTCATTGGTGGCAGACGTTCGGCCACCCGCTGGAGTGGATCGAGATCGTCTTAGGTCGGGAACCCTGAACAATTATATATATTGACAATTACTTAATGTTACCCAATTCACGATCCCCCTAATATTCATGACTCCACCAAAATCACACACTACCACATGCTCAGATTAAAAGAAAATTTGCAATTTTTTTAAGAAAGCACAGAAGTTACCTTCAGTAGAAAATTTTAGAATTAAATTACTAGTATTTATGGACAGTTCGTCAACTTAATAAACCCTTATTACAATATCGAGATGAGTTGCAAACTTAAACAGGTTCATAAAACATATACAGTTCATATACCTCTACATTTAGTGCATAAAACATTCTCTTATGCCCCCCTATGATTATAAAGAAATTATTATGATATAATTAGGAAAAATACACAGCTATAATTACTTTATAAATGCTTTAGCTCAGCCAGTGTTAACTTTCAAGGCATGCATACACAGAGTTTAACTTGCACTCGCCACGTGGTGACTTTTGTATTTATATCGCATTGCATCGGCATTACTTTAAGCTAAATAACTATTCTTTTCTTAAATAATAAATAAGTTACTTTTAACAGACTTACCGAAGAGTCGCTTAGTCGATTATCTAGTCATGATGGTTAATAGCAGAGTACAAAATCAAACTGATGTCCGCCGGGAGAAATTGGAACTGTTTCGAGTTCGGCTGCCTGACGAATACTGAACTCCGTAGTCACAAGAAAAATATCTCTATCACTCCCGCCTAGAGCGCGCACGGATCGCGAACGAGACATGCCGATAACGGCTCATACTTCGCTCAAATAATTAAATCACAAACCCCCGCAATGACCGTCACCTAATTAACTAGGAAAATGGCCGAGTATTCCAAAACTCGGCACACCCCCACTCCAAAAGGGCAACATGGTTGCCCCAATTGGAACTCAGTGGTACCCTGCAGTGTACCATCCTTATATACCATACTCAAGTTGTTATCGGTTTTCCCATCAGTCATGGCTCCCAGGAGAACAGAGGCTCAGAAGGAAAATGAAAGAGCAGAAGAAGACATGTAACGTGTAAGTGTGTAGCCACCGCAGGCTACATTATCTTGAATGAAGTCGTTACATTTAATAACATAACAATGTTAAATGATGACCCGACCGAAAAACACACAAAAACCATAAATTCAGCTATTAATACATGTGTAAATTTACTTGACACACAAACCAGACGGAATGTGAAACAAATCAAACGTAAGGCACCTGAATTTATGGGACTGCCCAAATACATAAACAAAACATTCCTATACGACCTTTGATTAACTATACGACCGCCCCCAATTATAAAATAGCCAAAAAACTGCAACAAATTATTAAGAACAGCATAAAATTAGAAAATATCCACAATGTAAAAAACACCTTTGAATTCATAAATAAAATTAAAGATATGGAGATTACACCTAGTTATAAACTTGTCTCGATGGACATTGTCAATTTATATACAAATATTCTGGTTTTGGAAACATTAAAAATTCTAAAGGTAAATTTAACTACAACAGGTATTCTAAACAAAAAGCAGATAGATGAACTCCTATCTTTGTTATAGATTATAGTACAGCAAAATTATTACACTCATGACAACAAGTATTTTAACCAAGAGGAAGGTTTGGCTATTGGTTCACCTCTAAGTGGACTTTTGGCCGAAATATATATGAACTATTATGAGAATAAGTTTTTATTGTCTGACTATAACCGATTCTATGATAAAATTGTTTCTTATACACGTTATGTGGACGACACCTTCATAGTATTTAATGGCACTCATAGAGAGGTGGATATGTTTTTTAAATTTATTAACGAAATTAACCACAACATAAAATTTACTATGGAAATGGAAACCAATAATGGCTTGAACTTCCTCGATGTATTGGTGTTAAAAAGAAACAACCATTTTGGTTTTAAAATATACCGAAAACATACCACAACAGACATAGTTATAAATGCTAAATCGAATCATCCATACATACAAAAAAAAAATGGCGGCATTTAATGCACTAGCACATAGACTAATAAGCGTACCAATGAATACGGAGGATTATAAGGAAGAATATAACATAATAAAGCACATAGCCTTGAAAAATGGATATAACACAGAAATTGTGGATAAAATGATACATAAACAATTACGGAAAATAAATGGTGACAATAATAAAGTTAAAAATACAACACAATATGTCTCAGCATTATATACGAACATACTCCCCAACATAATAAAAAATGAATTAAAAAAATTATATATAAACGTTTCATTCAAGACCATAAATAATCTAAAAAATATACTTAAGCCAAGGAAACCAATAACTTTGGAGGAATGTTCAGGGGTATATAGAATCCAGTGCAGTGAGTGCGATAAGTTCTATATCGGACAAACGGGGAGGAAATTTATCGGGAGGTTTAAAGAACACCTACCAAAAAAGAAACCCCAAACCACCTCATCAAATCACGCACTCCACCTCATAAACGAAAACCATAATTACACCGGATTCAAAGAGAACATGGAGCCGATACACGTTTGTAATAAAGGTCATTTCCTGAATGCTTTAGAAGAGTTTGAAATATACAAGGCATCCAAAGTAAATAAAGAGCAGTTACTCAACGATCAGCTATCATTTAAATCCAATAAATTATATGATACCGCGTTGATGATAAGCAATGAAGCACGGATACAGGCTAGTTGACGATCGGAGGTCGACCGGTGCACCGAGTCGCTTTTAACGTGTTCATGTGTTTGTGTTATATGTTAATTTATTCAGTGATTTTTGTGTGTGTGTTTTTATGTATAAACATTTTAATCATTTCGAAGACCCCTATGTATTAGGGGAATAATAATTTTTTACTGTACCTGAAGATGGGGATTTAGTCCCCGAAACATGTTGTATGGAAAAAACTGAGATCGCGTAGTGGATTATACAAGGTAAAAAATTTTTTAAGTTTTTCTTTCTTTTAATGTACCCTCCGTAGCTCTTGATGCACACCATTTTTCTATTTCCATTCGTTTTTTTCTAGTCTCCTACTGTTACCCATCCAACGCCAAAGTCATCAGCTACCTTCTGCATTGTCTCTCCCTTGTCCAGTCTCTTGATTGCCTCAAGTTTTTGTTCCATCGATACAACTTTCTTTCTTTTCATCGCCATACTTGCGTAAATTTCAACTTTTAAATAACACAACAACGTTTGTCAAATTAACACACACAGACACATACGAATGTAACAGACGATAAACCAATCCGCATACAATGATAAACTGCACTGCACTGAGTAGTGAGTTGTGACAGTGAGTGAGTGAGGGGGGGCAAATGACAGACACATGAGTCACAGTGTAGACTGTACAGTCGGGGTAACTAATTACCTGCGGTAGAGTTGGGAGCACCAAAAAATAGACTACGCTCACGCTCGCAACTTGCAGTTCTTGTTGCCGATTAATGCGTTTTGTTGTTGTTGTTTTTGCGGTGGGACGTCGGATAAGCGAAGGTCGGATAAACGAGACTCTTCTGTATAGCTAAGTTGTCTAGAGAGAAGAGAGGGGAGACGATGCTGTAAGGTTTACTGTCTCACTTCCATATTATTTCCCTCTCTGTCACACACATTCTTCCGTTTTTTCACCAGTCTTGATGCAGCCGATGTTAACGTTATGAAACACTCTACAAAACCGTTCTGCGCATGTGCGAAGTGAATGGAAAGTTTGCTAGCCTCGCAGCGAGGTGTCTACTGCGCATCAAGACCCCAGTGTTCAATTTACATCATCCTGCCTCTAACAAAAAGTCGCGACTGTTAGTTTGTAAATGTGTCACCACGAATATCTGTCTGCATATGTGGCACGCACGCTCAAATTTTGCATAAAAATAAAATAAAATATAATACTGAAATGAAAGAAATTTCATAGATATTGAACATCGCGTGTTATAACTTCAACTTTTCGCTTTATTTACAGTAAAACGTTGTTTGCCAGCTGGTAAAACATAAATTATCTCAATTCTCATTCATCTGTTTCTTTTACCGGTTGTAACAATTATAGATAGTCTTTTTCTAAAATTCTGTATTGAAATTATTTGCTTTTTACTTCTTCTAGAAACAGTTTCTTGTTGTATAGGAGTAAACAGATTCTTGCAATTAAATTAATACGAAGAACGCGTTCCTTTATGTAATGATAAACTGGAGAGATAGTCAGGTGTAATTAAGGAGTGGAAGTGTACAGTTTGCAAATTCCATTGCGATAAGAATGGTCAGGGAGGCTGTAGTTTTTTACGTCTCCGCCGTACACAAGGAGAGAACCAAACAACACCCATATGTTTATAAAACATTCTGATATGTAACAGCAACAAATTCCGATACGTGTACTGTTCCAATTGTATTTATTGATTGATTTATTTCACTTTTCTTTGTAAACGTTGATAAATACAATTACATTATTACTATTATTATGATTATGATTGTTATTATTATTTGATTTACATTGGAAACAATAAACGTATAATTCTTTTTTAAGCCAGCTGTGTGACTGTAGGCACACACACACACACACACACACACACACACACACACACACACACACACACACACACACACACACACACACACACACACACACACACACACACACAGATAGAGATTAAAACAAATGCAAGACTGAGATAGTACGTAACACAGTAACTAACAATGTACTGGTAACTAAAACATTACACGCAAGTTGGCAATACCTTCACTTGCATACCAGCTGATCATCCATTACCCTCCCACCATTCACAATTTCAAAGTGGACTCGTCCATCCATAAATTGGTTTCTGCGCATATGCCCTTAACTTTCAGTTTGACTGTACATAATGTGGATTCTCTTTTTGCAGTATTTTTATCTTCATTTCATAAATGTTAGGGGTATTATTTTGTCATATATTAGTATTTTGTAATGCTTGTGTAATATTGTGAGTTGGTTTAAAATTCAGCGTTGAATATTTGTTTCAGTATCTTTTATAGTTTATCTTTTTAGTGTATAAAGTACGTTGTTGTTGGACAGTTTATTTTAATAAAAATGTCAAAGTAATGATAGTTGTTTTAGTTGTGTCATTATGTATTTACCATCTATAATTCAATATGTTTTGTTAAAAATATATGTTGTTCTTTCTTGGCCGATGTATTTTCTTAGTAAAATGTATTGACAAATAATTTATAAATTAAAGGCAATGTTTACCTTACTTTATCTGTATTAATATATTTTGTTATATAATTTGTAACACTAGGCCTATTTTAAAAACATTTTCAATCATTGTAAATAATTCTAAAAAGTATTAATTAATTAATAGCGTTTGATATATATTCAGCATACTAAAATATAAAATTTGTATGGAACAAAAACCAATTAATGGAATAAATTTAATTTATTAATTAACTAATAAACATATTAACATTGTTAATGGCTCATTTGTAGAGTATTAAATTAACTACAACTTTTATCTAAAACACTTTTTGAAAGAACTCAAGAAATCACTGAAAATTTCAAAAAAACTATGCCCAAATTTTTCGGTCGAGCAAATGTGCTAAAAATATGACACCTTTAAATCTTCATAACTCGACAAATTTCGGATGTACAAAAATAAAGAAAGAAATAAAATACGCAGAGTTTTATTAGCTGAAATTTTTATTTTAAACTTTTAATGGAAAAATTAAGGGAAATAGGTGAAAATGCGGAAAACTGATTTTCACCCCTTTCAGAGAGGGTTGAAAAAGTCCCGGCCTTAGGGATGTAAAGATTTTTAAAATAAAAGTAACACACTTAAAGGTCATAATTCCAAATTTTCATGGGTGCTAAATTTTTTGCAAGGTTTTGCCATTTTTTCTACAAAGACTGGTGTATAATCATGTACCTTTGTCAGACATATACTAACAAAATCTGTCTAGATAGCCTCATCATTTATTGAAAAATGTGTAGTTTCATTTCTGTTTAGTGAAATAGAAAATAGAATAGAGTAAAATTAAATGTTAATTCTTCTTTCTTGTTCTTCATACCAATCGTTATATCAAAACATTTTCACTGAACAGTTCTTTACTTTACACCATTATTAATCATCATAAGTCCTAAGCTTAAGTTATATATAGTGTCATACAATTTCACTGTACTTGCTTTCACTGTTTTTGACATAAATGATATCAGAAAAAATCACATTCTAATAGACTTTTTTTTGCAAAGTGCTGTAAGGGATAGGTAGTAATCCTCAGTGTTTTACAAACTCTGCTCTTTCTCTGCTTCACTTTTGTTGGTGTGTGTGTGTGTGTGTGTGTGTGTGTGTGTGTGTGTGTGTGTGTGTGTGTGTGTGTGTGTGTGTGTGTGTGTGGTGCACATGCGAACTGTTTGTTTTGTTAATCTCTTGTAAAATTAATAATCTATTATTGCTGCAAACAAAATGTTGTGTTTAGTGTTTATTTGTGTGTTCAGGCTTTAGTCTATTGTTTTTATGACTTTGTTTGAGCAAAAGTTTACTAAAATGTTAGTTTTCTCATTTTTGTATTGACATTTAACATCGTATGTGTGAGTTTAACATTGTCTGTATCTGGAAAATGGGGTAATACCAACCGTATTGTGTCATCAGTATTGTGTTGATGGCATGAAATGTTAGGTTGTTTTTGTATATTCTTGAGGTTAGAAAAGCTTTATATATTCAAGGTATTGTTATGTATCTGCTCCACATATATTTTATTTCATATATACTCCTTCTGTTTAGGCCATCTGTGGTAATGATTTCTTTGTTTTGTATGTGTTTTTGTATTGTGTTCATTTATGATTTTTATAATTTGTTTATACGGTATTGTGGTTGGAGGTATGTTATAGAGATCCATTTTGTATTGGAATTGGTATCTGTGTTGATTTTATTTATGATATACAGTAGACTCCCAACTATCCGTCTAATGTGTCAGAAGGGCAGGCTGGATAACAAAAAAGCCGGATAGGCCGAATTCTATAATTACTTACTTCCTGCCACACCCATACCATTAAAAACACGCTTTTTATACAACATACCATTAAAAACACGCTTTTTATACAAAAATCATCTCTTATTCATATTTTCTGACCTCTTAGTACAGGCCAGTACTTTATAAATGTTTGTTATGTACTTTACTGTACGTTTTAAAAAACTTATTACAGAAAAAGGAAGTCGAAGAATAAAAATATTGTATACACATTTTAAGATACATTTTATAATGTTTAACTTAATTGCAGGAAACAAAATGATGTACACTGTACAGTATGAATATACAATTTTTAAATAAACAAAACATTAATGTAAAATGTAGGCCTAATTTTAAAAAAAATTATTTAAAATTATTTTACTGTTCTTTGATAATTGATTACACAAATGTGAAAAGATAGGCCTAAGATAGAAGAGTCAAAACTTACAGTTTGTAGTTTTTGAAAAGTCCTTGATAGGTGACTGCTTCTCCCTTTTAGCCCTCTTCTGCGATGCAATGTCCCTCCACTTAATTCTGAATCTTCTCCTTCTATTTGTCGCTTAAATTGCAATACTTTTTCTTGCAATATTGGCCCAGTAACAGGCAAGCCTTTTCCTCTTAAGTGTTCATGCCACAAAAATAAAGCTTTCTCAACTTCTTTATGCTTACCTTTCAGTGTGATTTTTCTTACTTTCATTCCACTTTCACTAACTTGGGCAGCACAGCACTTTTCAATTTCTGCTCGATTTTTCTTCCAGTCACCAACTGTACTTTTCCCAACTCCTAACTCGAAAGCAATAGTTTTTGCTGTTACCCTAGAGTCCAGGCATTTTATAGCGCGTAGTTTCTCGTCCATAGTCACTACAACCTTTTTTTAGTTTATCACCCATTTCATAATCTTAAAAAAACAACAACGAAGCACACCAAAAAACAATTTACGAACGTGACCAGCAACAGTGGCAAACGTATTCTGCACTTGTTGACATCCGATACACAACTGACGAAACAAAGAGCAGGATGCGGGCCAAGGGGAAATCTGCTCTTTTCATGTCGCAATTTGTGTTTTGCACACGGCATGTAGGTTCGAAAATGTATTTGTAGTCTACTGTATTTGTAGTATATATTTTCCCCTCTTTATTTTTTGTTTGTAAGTATTGTCCATACATTTTAACTTTTTTCTTTTGATAATGTTAAATGGTATTTCTATCATTCTATATATTAGTTAAGAAAAAGTTGCGTATTTATATTGGTCGGGGAAATTACTGTTATTTCGTTAAGGCTAGGTCACACACACACACACACACACACACACACACACACAAAATGTTATATATAAACACACACAGCACCAACACTCCTTCCCACCATGAAGTGTGTCACTGCATATGTGCAAATACAAACTGAACGGCTCACTGGTGATTTTGTAGTATGACTTTTATCATGGCTGGAAGGTACAACAGGCAATGGGTGAAATGCTTGGCTGCACTTGTGTGTGTGTGTGTGTGTGTGTGTGTGTGCACGTGCGCACACACACGTGAGTACAAACATTCGCAATCATATTTTTGCTGTTTCTTGATTTCCACATGTGACTCCACGAGAGAAATAAAAAGAATAAAAACAAGAGAAAAAGAATGAAAAGGAGGATGTGGTTATATCTGGACAACAAAAACAGAATACACACACACACACACACACACCCACACACACACACACCCACACACACACACCTTATGACTTTACAGAACAGTTTGAATTAAAGCAGCTTATTTGATCGTTTTGATACTTTAACAAAGTAAAATGCTGTTGGTGTTTCCTTTGTAGCGTAATGGTGTTAGTAATAGTTACTTTGTAACAAAGTATTGTTGATGGTAGTGGTGAATCATTCCAAAACTTCTCCTCCTCCTCCTCCTCCTCCCCTCCCCCATCCTCCTCCTCTCCTCATTTTTCAAGTTAGCGTTTTATAGTTAAAAGTACCTGCAGGCCACAATTAATCTCAGGAACTACCGGCAGGCAACGTCGTAAGTGGTCAATTTTCAACAAGTCCAGTGATTCTAAAAAAGGTAATGTTTAATTGTGTATACATAAAAAGTTATAATTTACATATGTAACTACACATAATGAAGATATAAGAAAGATATTGTCAACATGAAAACTGAATGAGGACATCAGGGCAAATAATGAAACATAGAAGAAGGAATAATAAGAATGCAGGATATCTGCAAAACACACACACACACACACTTCATTATTATATATAGGCCTAATAGTGTGAATTAGAGGACCTTACTTAGGCTTTTGAGTGTTGTTGCTGTTAGAGGTGAATCATTCCATACACTCAGTTTTGTCTTCACACACATTATGCTTTATTGTTTCAACTTTTAATTTAATATTATATTAAATTGTTATAATATTTGCTCTCGTAATTGATTATTTTGTTTATAGATTGTTATGTCAGATGTTGATATTGGCAAGATGGAAGAAGCACACATAGTGTTTTTACCTATTCCAGACACTATAACAAAGCAGGAATTTATAGAAGAAAATTTGCCAGATGATTGCCAACTAGTGGCTGAGGTACGTGGTTAAATGATTTTCTTGGTCTTACCTTGTCTTAGGTGCCTTGAAAAATCTCTTCATAACCTTAAAAGGTGTGTGTGTGTGTGTGTGTGTGTGTGTGTGTGTGTGTGTGTGTGTGTGTGTGTGTGTGTGTGTGTGTGTGTTGTAATTCTTAGATTTTCACAGGTGTGATATGATGTGACATTTTTTTTGAGGGGGGGATGATTTCCATGTTGTGTTTTGTTGTTTTCCATATTTTGGCAGATCCATCTGTACCATTTTGAAGCAGATTTCTTATCAGTGATTTAGATAGTATGCCTATTGTAGGTGAAAAGTCAAGCCGTTGTCCTTTACCTCCCAGATTTCCTAATTACATTATTTCATACTCAAGGTCTCTAATAATGTTACCACTGGTTGCAGCTGTAGTCTGTATAATTCTATTTTTTGTAATAATAAAAAAATATATCAATTTGTTTTTCTAATTCTTTTTACTGCTAACAGTCCATTACCTATACAGATTTTATAATAAAAGTAAATATTAATACGTAAAGTAATGATTGAGTTCTACTATTTATAAGCCACACGTTGTTGGCGTCACTTTAATATGTACACTTGTTACCTCTGTTTAAACGTTTTCAAAGCCACACGTTGCTCGACTCTTGAGTTTAAATTAGCATTGGTTCGTTAAATATTTTGTTAATTGATAATTGCTCTTTAGGTAGCTTTGTTGTAATTACGATATTTTGTTTCATTAAATGTTGTTTATTCTTTTGAGTAATTATTTGGTTGTAATCCCCGTATGTTCTGAATGTAAACAGTTTTGTAGACCTCTTGAAGTTTGTTCTCACTCCCGTTGAATTATCTCGTCTGTGTATGTTAGTGTGTAGTTTAGACAAAGTTATTTATATATAATTCAAACCTTCACGTACCTTTGATGTTGTACTAGCAGTTCAGTCGGTCTCAGTTGATTAATAAACTGTCAAGTTTTTTTTATAAAACAGTATAATAGTGCTGTTGGTGTTTAAGTGAGCACTTATGAACTTTACTTGGGCGCCATATGGAATTTCGTGAGAAATATTCCATAAAAAAGAATTCTTTTGAATAATCGAACGATTAATTTTGATTGTTTATAAGTTAGTAATTGATTGAATGGTTGAATTAATATCAGGAACTAATTTCTTTGTTATTTGTGGTTGTAATTTAACTGTGGGCAGTTCAATTGCCAACTTTACTGATTGCTTGCCTTGAAATCGCAATTCATTAACTAGTAAAAAAGAATTAATTGCTTATTTGAATAATTGCTGACAATATTTGTTAATTCACAACATATTGGTTTATTGTTCATTCTATACTTGGTCTAATTAAATACACTACATTCAGTTTAATACAACACACGGATTACAAATCATCCGGCTTTCAGTTTTCTTAACTCAGTCTGTTTGCAATGACGACTCTAATCCTAATCGATTGATTATTTATAATTATTAGCTATCTCAAGGGTGACTTCTTTTAATTTACAGAATAAAATGCCACTGCCTTACTTTACAATGCTGTTACAAAATACTAGATTATTAGGTTAGACACCTTTAGGTATTGAAATTAATTAACGAAAGGTTCGTTTAGTCCGAACAAATTTTAGGTTAGTTATGATAACATTAATACATGAAATATTATGTCGGAATAATAGAAATCCTCTAAATAAATTTAAAACAGTGTTTAGTACTTATTGTATTATTGTTTCTTGCGTCAGTATACAGATGTATTATGTGATACTGCTAATAGCTTACTCGTAAACAATGTAAATATATGCACAGTACTCCCTGATTAATAATCTCAATGATTAATTATTAACACTCCTCACGATCTGGTACACTGATCGTGGTTACACTTCACTTAATTTCGCACATGAACGATTTTCTTTTCTTCTTGAATGACTATTTAAATGGTTATGTATGATACTTAACCTCGTTCTTTAACACGCACTTCTAGTAAAAGTATCACTACTGATATCGATGCACTGTTATTTAATTACACTTCTTCCTTCTCGTTGATTATAAAATTTTGATGTTAATTCGGCCTGGATTAGTTGTTGTTGATTGGTGGAAAGAGACAAAATGCTTCTTTGTTTACAATTGCGATCGTATATATACTTTTTTCCAATAGCCGCTAGGCAGTGCTCCCTCGTCTCTAAAGTCGTTTGCGATTGGTAGAAAATGATGTCATGATGATGTAATTCTATTTATAAACATTACATATTTGTATTGGAAGCGTCTGATTTCATTGTTACTAGTATTTGTTGTATTTATTTGAAATTCACCAATTTTATGATGCTAACGTTAATATCTCAGTTATTACAATTACAGTTCATGTTCTGCTATTAGCATTGTATTGCTTGTTTATTTCTCTTTATTTTGACATGTCTTGGTGACAGTTTGGTCATAGTTTTCATTAACAATTCTTTATTCTAAACTAACTAATGCATTGTTTACATGCGTCGTCTGCTAAATGTTGCAGATCCGACTATTAACTTTTTCTTACTATTCGTTTAATTACCCTTAATTTATAATTTGAACATGGTTGTTTGATTGAAAAGAACACATTGCTATATATAAATGCTGTATCCAGCTGAACAATATTAATTATTATATATTTGTTGATTTTTTATCATAAACTTCCATATTTAACTATTCTTACTTGAACATGTCTTTCTTCTTTCTTATTCTTATAACATCACTCATGTAGTGGTGCTTTACATTCTTTTTGTCATTATTATTATTTTACTTCCCTATGCTTAGTAGGGTCTCTACCTGATTCTTACTTTTATGACCTAATAATTGGTTTCATTGGTGTCATTCTTGGTTTCTTATCATTCCTTTACAATGTTTTGTTCCTTGACTATTATGACATTTCTTTACATATTTTATCTACTTACAATGTTACCTAAACACATTCAGTGGTTACATTGATTGTTATCTTTAATCTATTATAACACATATTATTGGTTTATGATCAATTATAGTATCGTTCTTTATATTTGTCTTTTTAAATCAGTACTTTGACATGGATCAGCTAATGTGCTGTTTCTATTTACAATACATGATACAAATATCATTAATGTCATCTGTTTATCTTACTTATTTTATTTGACTTTATTCATCAAAGGTTTTATTAAGCTTACTTAACAGTTTATGTGGGAAACTTGTCTTGTCATTTCGTCTTTGTCATTCTGTTTATTTATATTGTAATGTCATTTTATGCAGATAGTGGATTTTACCCCTGTTCACTTGAATTTCTTCTCTCCTTTCATTCTTTATTGGTTTATTATATTTACTGTTCCATTCTTCCTGGTTACTCATTTATAGTTATTTTGGTATCATTCACCGTTCTGGTGTTTATTATTATTATGAACGTTTTGTGATGTTACAATATTCAAAAGTTTTTTGAGTCATGGTACTTCCCATAGTTTTAGTTTATTACTAGAATTTTTTGTATATTTATAACCTTGGTTTAGAACTTGACATCTCATCATTTTGATAAATGTCATATGTTACTTTCCACTAAATGTAATTGCAATATATTGCCCTACACAATATGATAAATGTAATAAATTGTCATACGCATACAAGGGAATTTAGTATTTTTGTTCTTTTCAGGATGTTTCACCAGTTGTTATAAAAGAAGAAGTCAGTGTAGAAGAATCTAAGAATGATCAGTGTGTGGAGCAGGTATTATACAACTTAACTACAAACCATAGCTCACTTGATAAGTTTGCTTATTAACAAGTTATAATAACTTCCTTAATAAGTTACAAGTTTATATAACTTATAATAAGTTTGGTTTTGTTAACAACAACAAAATAAATCGTCGAATACTACTGACCTGTGCGGAAATCTTGTACTAACGTGAGTTATCACTGATAAATGATCTTTGCAAATTTAGTTAATTGCTTCTATTAACCTTGATGCAGCGTAGCGGAAACTCGTAGCTAATATCAAGGACTGGCGTCACCTTAAAGAAGGAACTTGTTCTGCACACGAAAAACTCGCACAGAGAGTACGTCTTCACAAGATCAGTTCTAGAAGCGGACTGACCAATGTTCATAAGACCAGAGACGAACCCAAATAAAAATTGGAATTCTGATTGGTTGAAATTAGCAATACGTGTTAGATTTTCACAAAGATCAGTTTTAGATCATGT